>PISX010010502.1:0-69930 GCA_004024625.1 Mellivora capensis | reverse complement strand
AAAAAAAAAAAAAAAAAAAAAAAAAAAAAAAAAAAAAAAAAAAAAAAAAAAAAAAAAAAAAAAAAAAAAAAAAAAAAAAAAAAAAAAAAAAAAAAAAAAAAAAAAAAAAAAAAAAAAAAAAAAAAAGCGTGAGAGGTTTAAAGATCAAACATAAAGAGAGAGAAGAACCCAAGCAGAAGTGACAGATGTGAAGAGCTATAAACACAGTCTCCAAAGGAAAAAAAAACCCAAAGGGACAGAACACTAAAACTTTAATTTTCCTGAAAGTGAGAACAAGAAAAGATCTTACACTACATATTAAAGGAACACACCACGTACTTGGGAATACTGATCCAGAACAACCAACACCCAAACACAGTGTGGTGACCCTGAAGACAAATTGGGGGGGGGGGGGGGGAGAATCCCATAGGCTCCAGACAAAGAGAACAAGGCATTCATGAGGGAAAGAAAACCGTGTTACAATCAGACATTGACAGTAATGCTTTATGCCAAAAAGAACACACTAAAAAACAAGAGATGACCTAGAATTTTATCCAAATGGACTTTCAAATAAAGGGCTGCTGATAAACTGTCATCAGCACACACTCACCCAGGGACTATTACACTCACAAGCCCTTTCTGAATGATCTACGAGCAGATGAGCAAGACAACCAAAATGACAGACAATGACATAAGGAATGGTAGTATTAAATGTGCATTTCCCAACTCCAAATGAGGAGTTCAGACTAAGTAAAAGGCCGACTGCAGCATATAATGGTGTTCTTACACTGCAGACACAGCTCAGCTACACAAAATGGGGCACTGAACTGTACACTTAAAAATGGTTCACTAATACTAGTAGCAGCACCAGAGGGAGCCCCTTACATAGCTCTGTCTCAAGCATCCGCAAAGCTAACAATAAGAGTTGAAATGCAGAAATACTAAGATTTTTATTGTTTTCTAAAAAAGAACGGCAGAGAAGATGATATGTAAAATCTGTTAGCAACAATTCCAAATTATGGGACTAGTAGCAACCACTTCATTTCTCCCACTAGAAATATTTGTGAATGGTAATTGCTGGCTGCAATCCAGAAAGTAAATCATATTTCAAAATGTAAAATTGTATTTGGAGCAAGAGGTATTTTCTCTGATCCTGTCATTGTCCCTTTGCAGAATACTATTAGCAAGTTTGTGTGTTTGAAACTTATGCCAGTTTATTGTTTTTGTAATGTAAATGATGCTACCAAAAATAAAAATGAATAAAACTCTTAAAAAAAATGCTTCATGGGTGACTCAGTGGGTTAAAGCCTCTGCCTTTGGCTCAGGTCATGATCTCAGGGTCCTGTGATTGAGCCCCACATCGGGCTCTCTGCTCAGCAGGGAGCCTGCTTCCCTCTCTCTCTCTCTGCCTGCCTCTCTGCCTCCTTGTGATCTGTCAAATAAATAAATAAAATCTTTTTAAAAATGGTTCAAATGGTAAATTTTGTATTTTACCACAATACAAAAGGAAGAAAGTATCTCATAAGTTTACACTGATACTTCCCATTTAAACTTAGAACTCCAAGGTTTTTTTCTGCCTCTGCCTTAATGCTGTACCTCCAACTTTTCCATTCTTATCAAGAATCATGGCTCTCATCAAGGAAAATGATGATGATAAAAGAATGTTTATTTCCGTTAAGTTCACAATACTTAAACCAATCAGTTATCTTTGAAGAACGTTAGGGAACCAACTCTATTTTGAAAATTGATAAATAAAACAGAATTGATCCTACCCTTCCTCCATGAAGTATATTAATAGGTAATAGTAATAATGATCTAAGGTGAAATTCTTCTTTATATAAATTCTCCAGATAATAAACAAATGGTTAAGAATTATAAAATATCAGGGGGCACCTGGGTGGCTCAGTGGGTTAAAGCCTCTGCCTTCAGCTCGGGTCATGATCCCAGAGTCCTGGGATCGAGCCCCGAATCTGGCTCTCTGCTCAGCAGAGAGCCTGCTTCCTCCTCTCTCTCTGCCTGCTTCTCTGTGATCTCCGTCTGTCAAATAAATAAATAAATAATAAATAAATAAATAAATAAATAAAATCTTTAAAAAAAAAAAGAATTAAAATATCACCACTGTGCAATCCCAATAAATCATAAGATGTAAGAACTGACCAATAAGGTTACCAACATCAGGGAGATAACATCTAAGCCTGGGTGGCTTAGATGGTTAAGTATCTGCCTTCGGCTCAGGTCATGACCTCCAGGTCCTGGGATACAGCCCTGCATGTGATCTCTGCTCAACAGAGAGTCTGTTTCTCCCTCTGCCTCTCCCCCTGATAGTGTGCTCTCTCTCTTTCTCAAATGAATACACCAAGAATCTTAAGGAATAATTAAAAGGTTAGTAACATCACAAAATGAAAGACATCTGAGCTTCCTGATGGAAGAACACACCACCACCCGTGAAACAGTGCTGCCCAAACAAACCTGAATCTGACAGCCTCTAGATCAACCACCAATACCTGGGAAGTACATAAGTCAGAAAAACACATTAAACTACACTGTGTAGATACAATCAGCAAAATCCAAACTTCAGAGAAGTCTACAGGATAAGTGATCCAATTTCATCAACAAATATTTTGCAAGGGATAAAACAGGGAGGGGGGCTGCTATAAATTAAGAGACTTAAAATGACATCAAATGAAAAATGAAACAGGACAAATTATTAGAGAAGCATTCTGGGTCAAACAGTGATCTCTCTCAAGGGTTAGGGATCGTAATTGGGAGGAAGCCTTAGATTCTGGATAGCTGGCAAGGATCTAGCTCCTGACCTGGGTGACAGTTTCAAGTGTATGTGCCTTAAAATAATTAGTGTAGGGGCACCCAGCTGGCTCAGTCAATAGAATGCATGACTCTTGATCTCAAGGTTGTGAGTTTGAGCCCCACATTGGGTATAAAGTTTCCTTAAAAACAAAAATCTTTTTAAAAAAAGTTATTAAAAAAATAATTTATTTGGGCACCTGGGTGGCTCAGTGGGTTAAGCCTCTGCCTTTGGCTCAGGTCATGATCTCAGGGTCCTGGGATTGAGCCCCTCAACAGGAGCTCTGCTCAGCAGGGAGCCTGCTTCCCCTTCTCTCTCTGCCTGCCTCTCTGCCTACTTGTGATCGCTCTGTTAAATAAATAAAAATAAAATCTTTAAAAAATAATTTATTAGCCTATACATTTGCTTATGTGATTTTCCATATTATTTTAATCATGAAAATTACATGTTTACATAATACACATTTACAAATTATGTATTTGTGATTTTTAGATGTTGTAGTCATATCCCCCAAATTCTTATGATATATACATATTCCAATCTGATACCAGGCAGATCTCTTTAGTAGGACAATTAAGGTCTACACACATTCCATGTTTGAGCACTGCACCATACATTTTCCCAAAATATCAAAAAAAAAAAAAAAAGGCCTTACAATATACCAACTCCAAAGATGGGGGAAAACCAACTGAACTACAGACACAGGGTTAACTTCCATAATATATGGAAAGTCCTAATGAATCAGTACAAAAAACAGGTCAGGGACGCCTGGGTGGCTCAGTTGGTTGAGCAGCTGCCTTCGGCTCAAGTCATGATCCCAGCGTCCTGGGATCGAGTCCCACATCGGGCTCCTTGCTCAGCAGGGAGCCTGCTTCTCCCTCTGCCTCTTCCTGCCACTCTGTCTGCCTGTGCTCGCTCTCTCTCCTCTCTCTCTCCGACAAATAAATAAATAAATAAATCAAAAAAATTAAAAAAAAAAAAAAAAACAGGTCAATGCCCATTAGAAAAAGGAAGAACATGAATAAGTAACTCACCGGGGGAAAAAAAAATAATACAAATTACCAATAAAGACAGTAAATGATAACCCCTCAGTAATTAAAATAATTTGATCCTTCTCCTCTATTAGCTTGGTTGGCAAAGACCAGAAGTGGTGATACCCTCTACATTACTGGCTAAGGTATAAAGAAACCAGCTTCACTTTACTGGTGGAAGTGTAAGTTAATATGAACCTTAGAAATCAAACTGGTTTTATCTTTTACATTTTCAAGGCATGCTCTTTGAGCAAACTCACTTTTATGAATTCTTCCTATGGAAATCAAATATAAAGACATACATACCAAAACATACAATACTGTTTGTAATAATTACAAACACAAGAATAATCCAAATGTTCATTAATGGGAAAAGTTATACAATGAAGCCAAAAATGCTAAGAATGATGTGTGCTTATTCTGAAAGCTCTCCACAATGTAAATGGAAAAACAAAGTTGTCTATTACGATATGATGCTCATTCTAACACTGGGCTGAGAAGGTATGCGTATCAGTTTAACTATGTTACCATCCAGACCGTTTTAAAGGTTGCCTGCAAGGTTATGACATTAATACCACTATCTTACTGGTGTTGTTAAAGAATACAGGAAATCTGTGCAAAATTCACAAGAGCCAGATTGTTGTCCCGGGACTCAGTGGGCTACAATGAATTGGAAATTTTCTCAGGTTGTCAGTCATCTTGATCTGGATGGAAGTGAAATGGAGCAACACTATCTGTAAATATATTTAATACATTAATACAAGATGGAGGCCATAAAGTTGGGATTAAACCTCATAAGGTAAATACCTCACACACACTTGTGACTACTGGTTTCCATGTTCCTGGGGCAAGGATAGCCACATCTGGCAGTCATGGACCCTCATCATCATCAGGCTGAATGTCATTACTTACTGGTCCTAGACTACCACTGAACCAAAACACCAGCCCCTTTCACTTTCCTTTGGGTGTTGACCAAATTCAGAGGTGCATCTATCTGTTTACAAACAACAGGAAGAACTGAAGGATGGAACGTGCCTGAGACCACTGGGCATTGAGACCTGCTTCAACAAGTCAGGTGCTTTCTTGGCCAACATCTCACAATGTTTCTTTCTTCTAAGAACATATACAATTGACCCACTTTCTCATCCTCAAAAGATAATTTATAGATGTTAGAACAAGATATTAGAAGAAGGCAAAGACACCTTTTTCACTGAATTCTGTACCACCATGAGAATTCTTCACATGCCTGCTATTCTGTTTTTGTCTCTGTTAGAGAAAAGAAGTCCCCACCTAGTGCCAAAACAAGAAAGGAAAAATTGTAGTTGAATGCCACAACTACTACTCAATCACTCAGGGTTAAAAGTTCAAACACTTGAGACGCCTGGGTGGCTCAGTTGGTTAAGCAGCTGCCTTTGGCTCAGGTCATGATCCCAGCGTCCTGGGATCGAGTCCCACATTGGGCTCCTTGCTCGGCAGGGAGCCTGCTTCTCTCTCTGCCTCTGCCTGCCACTCTGTCTGCCTGTACTCGCTCGCTCTCTCCCTCTCTCTCTGACAAATAAATAAATAAATAAAATCTTAAAAAAAAAAAAAAAAGTTCAAACACTTGGGGTGCCTGGGTGGCTCAGTGGGTTAAGCCTCTGCCTTCAGCTCAGGTCATGATCCCAGGGTCCTGGGATCAAGCCCCGCCTCAGGCTCTCTGCTCAGCAGGGAGCACGCTTCCTCCTCTCTCTCTCCCTGCCTCTCTGCCTACGTGTGGTCTCTCTGTCAAATAAATAAATAAAATCTTTAAAAAAAAAAAAGTTGAAACATTACCAAATAATGTGAGAATGGGCAAATCATCCTTTCCAATCTTATTCTTCATTAAATGAAAACAGTAACTGGAATTTGGGGAGGTCAAAACAAGGTATAGACTACTTTACTAGACACAGTGTAAGTTCTCTTTCTCCTTTCTATCGAAGCACGGTTCTAGATCAGGTTAGAACATTGTTAAAGATCAGGTTACTTTAAGGAACACTCAACAATTAAACAATATATGAAGAATTTAAAAACCAGATTCTTTACACAACAGGCTTTCATGTAAGTTTTATTATATTAAAATTCACTGCCTGATTCTTGGATCGAAGTGACATAAACCTGCGGAAGAAATGCTCCTGCCACACAGCACAATTACTTCCAGGAGGTCCTACCATTTCTCCTTTAAAGAGGCCTATACGCAGTAGCATTTTTTAATAGAAGAAAGAGTTCTAGGAAACGCCCCCACTCCTGCCACCTCCAGATCATAATACTTTTCCTCCCCTCTGGCTACAGAAACCCACACTCCCCACTCCCGCCACCTCCAGATCATACTACTTTTCCTCCCCTCTGGCTACAGAAACCCACACTGAAGCTGGGGCCACTCACATGTAAGAGCGGGTTGAGCACTCAGCTCTGAAACAAACACTGACCGAAGTTCGGGCAAGGCCCTTCCCCCTTGCTTGAGAACAGATGCTGGTGATGAAGTGAAGAATACTCTAGAAAAACATCTAAAATCACTTCTAAAATCTTTTCAAGGGAAAAACAGTAAATCTTCACCTGAAAAGAAATTCCAGGATAGAATCAGTTATCAGTTGAGTATTCACTTTATGGAAAGAAACAACAAATTAACAGCTTCCATATTTAATTTCTACTAGTAGTATCATTTTTAGAGGTAAAGGAAGTTAATTTTGAAGGACAGAATATCTGTCTTTTTCCATGTATTAAAAACAGAGCCTTGGGGCACCTAGGTGGCTCAGTGGCTTTAGTGTCTGCCTTGAGCTTAGGTCATGATCCCAGAGTCCTGAGATCGAGTCCCATGTGGGGTTCCCAGCTTAGCTAAGAGCCTGCTTCTCCCTCTCCCTCTGCCCTTTCCTCCCTGCTTGTGCTATCTCTCAAATTAATAAAACCTTTTAAAATTTTAAAAAAAAATAATAATAAATACAGAGCCTGGCAAGGGAGCACCTGGCTGGCTCAGTTGGAAGAGCATGTGACTCTTCATCTCAGGGTCCTCAGTTCAAGCCCCATGCTGGATACAGAGATTACTTTAAAAAAAAAAAAAAAAGCTTATATTTTATTTACTTATTTTAGTAATCTCTATATTCAGTGTGGGGCTTGAATATATATGGAATACCTGGGTGGCTCAGTTAAGCATCCAACTCCTAATGTCACCTCAGGTTTTGATCTCAGGGTCATTAATTAAAGCCCCACACTAGATCCATACAGGGTGTGGAAACTACTTAAAAAAAAAAAAAAAAGAGAGAGAGAGAGAGAGAGAGAGCGAGCCTGGCAAACTATTACTAATGGCCAGCTGTCTGTTTTTGTAAATAAAGTTTTATTGGAACACAGCCTCACCCATTAGGTATTGTCCATGGCAACTCTCATTCAGCAGAGTTGAGTAGTTGTGATATCACATATGGCTCACAAAGCCCAAGCATTTATTATCCAGTCCTACAAGAAAAAGTCTATTAGCCCCTGCACTATTTCAAAATATTACCACACTATACCAAGTTAAAACTTAATTAGGAAAGAACACTATGGAAGAATACAAAAATACAAATGACATGCTTGCTCTGATTCAGGCACTTTCAAGATCATAGTTTATTTATTACTTCAGATAAAAAGATAGAATACATATTAAGGAATCCCTTAAAATTCAACTCTAAAGTTATACACCATCTAGTACTTTTGCATTGAATGTTAACCAAAAAAATCTCTAAACACCTGAAAGCCCCACTATCAACATGAACTATGGTAATAAAAAATTTGACATTTAATTTGTTCAATATATAGTATTTACATTATGAAACCAATGCTGATACCATAAACAG
This sequence comes from Mellivora capensis, assembly GCA_004024625.1. Taxonomy (NCBI): domain Eukaryota; kingdom Metazoa; phylum Chordata; class Mammalia; order Carnivora; family Mustelidae; genus Mellivora; species Mellivora capensis. Next base: position 62,275 of record PISX010010502.1, on the reverse strand, counting down.
TGATAAAGAAATAGTAAAAATAAACTTTAAAAAGCAAAGGTTTATATTCTTACAATGTGCTAATCATCATAATTGTATATAAAAATTAAAACATAGCAGAGCTTTCTGTTACAAAATTCTTAATCATCTGAGTTGTAGTCATTACTTGCTAACAATTTACATGCAACATCTGCTAAAATTGACATCTGATTTTTTTTTCTCCCTAAGAAAGTGTGAGTAGATAAATGACATTTAAGAGCAGACATTAATTTACCTGTGGACAGAAAAAGAAAAAACTGTACTCAAGATTAGTACTGGTCACAAGCCTCTTCCCTATAGAAATGATAAAAAACAGTTAAGACCAAAAATAATTCCAAAAGGAGATGCATAGGCAAAGCGTACCATGAATGGCACAGCTCAAAAACTCTGGGAACCAATCAGACACATCTTTTCTCTTTCCTTCAATGATGAGAGGTCCGTTTTGTCATCAAATAATATTGACTGAAGCAAGTGAGGGGCACCAGGTGTACAACTAATTAAATCTTGCAAAATACTAAGATGGAGGCAAGAGTGGCCAGAAGGGGCAAATTATATTTAATTCAAACTATATACACCATAACCGGAATGCAGCCCATCCCAAATTGGCTCTGTGAAACAATTGGACCTTTATGATTTAATAGTTAAAATTACAGCAAGTGTAATAATACAACAGATTTACATGGGAAACAAAATCCAAGGGGCATTTTATATTATTTACTGTGTTGTTTCAATTTAAAAATAATTTTGCTAAGTATACATCTCAACTGAAGTCTATGTATAAAATGTCCTAATAGATACAGATATTTACCTTTGGTGAGTTAAAGGCCTTTTTGTGACTTCTGTCTGAATTGTAGGCAGAATGCTAGATATACATGCACATGTGGGGAAAACTCAACCTGAGGTAATCCAAAAGATGTGCATGTGGGGAGACTGGAGTTACTCTGAAAGTCAAAGCATCCCAGCAACCCAAAACAGTTTAACAGTGAGAATGGCAACAAGGAATGGATTGCCAATATGGCAGTAAAACTTTTTTTTTTTTTTTTTTTTTAAACAGAAAGAGGAAGGCCTCTCGTACCAGCAGAATCCTGCATACATACAAAAAAGAAAAAGCCATCCACCACTTCATAAAACAAAAGCCAATTATAGTGTGGAAAGTACAAATTGCAGAAAACCAGAAGTCAATAGAAGAAAAACTACTGGTTTACATGAGAGAAAGGAGCTTCGTTCTGCATGGTCACTTGGTGAACGCGGCCACCACTGCCCACAAGACCTCACTGGTGTTGGCCTTCAGACATTCCACTTCAGGATCTAAGTCTAGGAGCTGCCGCACTCTCTTGGTGGCTAAATCATACTGCTCGTCCAGAAGGGGAGCGAAAGCATTCTCCAGGACATCGGAGGCGTGTGCTAGGTAAATGAGGGCCAGCAAGCGCTTGTCCATGCGGTGAGGGTCATTCACCCATTTGTCAAGAACAGCTTCCTGAACCTTCTTGATGAGGCGCTGCTTAATATTGTTGTTGGTGAGGGGATGTGTGGTCATGTCAAAAAGTAGGAAGTTCTGTTTCTCTGTTGTCAACACGCCCTTCTCCACCAGGTTTTTAGCTAACCGTTCCCGTACATTTCTTAATTGATAATGCAATTTTAATGGATTCCAGGTCTCACCTAAACAAAAAATTTCAGAAGTTAGAAATGATAGGTATTACCTCTGCTAATTTTATAAAATGTTAATATATATAATTAAATATATATGTTATATATTATATATATTAAATATATTAAATATATAAATATATAATATATAAAATTAAAATAAACAATAAAATTTGGGGGTTTATTCCCCCCTCCTAAAGAAAGAGAAGAAAATCCAACTATTTTTCTTGCCAACTAAACCATGAACCCCTTGAGGGTCAGGCCTTTGGATTCTAAGCACCCGGCACATTTTCAGGTACAACAGTTACTTAAAGGACCAAACTGAAAGCAGTCTTCTACAGTTATCCTAATATGGAAATCAGCTAAGTATTAAATATACTTGACCTCTCTCCAACTGTTACCAAAAAGCAACCAGAGCAAAAGTTTTGTTTGCTTGTTTTTTTTAAGATTTTACTTACTTATTTGACAGAGAGAGAAACCACAAGTAGGCAGAGAGGCAAGCAGAGAGAGCGGAGGACTGGCTCCCCGCTGAGCACAGAGCCCAATGTAGGGCTCGATCCCAGCACCCCGAGATCATGACCTGAGCTGAAGGCAGAGGCTTAACCCACTGAGCTATGCAGGCGCCCCAGGTTTCTTTTCTATTAAAACACCAGTGTGCGGGGCACCTGGGTGGATCAGTGGGTTAAAGCCTCTGCCTTCGGCTCAGGTCATGATCCCAGGGTCCTGGGATCGAGCCCCGCATCAGGCTCTGTGCTCAGCAGGGAGCCTGCTTCCCTTCCTCTCTCTGCCTGCCTCTCTGCCTACTTGTGATCTCTATCAAATAAATAAAATTTAAAGAAATATTATTAAAGGGGCGCCTGGGTGGCTCAGTGGGTTAAGCCTCTGCCTTCGGCTCAGGTCATGATCTTAGGGTCCTGGGATCGAGCCCCGCCACTGGGCTCTCTGCTCAGCAGGGAGCCTGCTTCCCCCCGCTTTCTCTGCCTGTCTCTGCCTACTTGTGATCGATCTCTCTCTCTCTCTCTGTCAAATAAAATCTTTAAAAACAAAAAATATACATATTTTTTAAAAAGTGTGCAACAAAAGTTTCGTGATTAATATGCTATTGCAGAAACTGCTACATATACCCACCCTACAAACTAGAAAAGCCTATTTAGACAATTTTTTTTTTAAAGATTTATTTATTTGACAGAGATCACAAGTAGGCAGAGAGAGAGAGAGGGAAGCAGGCTCCCCGCTCACAGAGAGCCCGATGCAGGGCTCGATCCCAGGACCCAGGGATCATGACCTGAGCAGAAGGCAGAGGCTTTAACCCACTGAGCCACCCAGGAGCCCCGACAATGTTATTCTTTGATGTCAAATAATACAAATCTAATTCTAGAAGGGAAAAACATTTTACCATGTTAATCCTGTCTCCTATGCACATTTCCTTTCAAAACAGGAATATTTAAAATAAAATCGAAATTTTTTCACTAAGATAATTTCTCTACAGAAGACTGGAAAGGAATATATCAAAATATTAACCTTGGTGTTCTTTGGGATTATGTGTGACAAAGTTCCTTTTTTTGTACTTTCTGTATTTTCCAAATGATCTCCAAGGAAGGTGTATTTTTTTTTAAAGATTTTATTTATTTATTTGACAGACAGAGATCACAAGTAGGCAGAGAGGCAGGCAGAGAGAGACGGAGAAGCAGGCTCCTGCTGAGCAGACAGCCCGATGCGGAACTCTATCCCAGAACCCTGGGATCATGACCTGAGCCGAAGGCAGAGGCTTTAACCCACTGAACCATCCAGGCGCCCTGTATTTTTTTTTTTTTTTAATTTGAAAAAAATACTGTAGCGATTCTCTAAACTGAAACACATTAAAGATCAACCACAGGCATTTTCATTATATGCAAATGCTATAAGGTTGAAACTTTATAATATTGAAAGAAAACAAACTATATTGTCTAACCACTAACCACTATAAAATTTAAATAAATAAGAAATTCCGTTCCTCAGTTCTACTAGCCACGTTTCAAAATATCCAACAGCCATGTATGGCTACTATCTACTGACTGGATAGCACAGAAACAGACATTTCCATCATCACAGAAAGTTCTAGTGAACAGTGCTACTTCGAACTGTATTACTATTCAGTTGGCCATAAACAAAGAGTATTTTACCATATGACTTAACATTAAAGAATATGGGGGTATGGTAAGAGTAATCAGTCCTCAGCTTATACAATTAGACCCTCTGACCTTACACAAACAGAAACCTGGATAAAATATATGAAACAACTGTTTGCCAGTGCTAGTCAAAAGGCAGTCCTGAGCAGTGACCCTTGAGTGAAAGTTAAGTGAGCCATATTGCTGCCCAGCTCACTATCTAAAGGCACACCCCAGGCAGCAAAAAACCAGAAGCAAAGACTTCATATGGAACACAGTGTTCAAAAAGGCAGGGGGAAAAAAACTATCTAAATTTAAAAATTTAAAAAGAACTTTCAAACTAAATCTTGAAATCCCTAAGGAATCAACATCCTATGAAAGAAAGTGGAGGGGCCCCTGGGTAGCTCAGTAGTTTAAGTGTCTGTGTTTGCTTAGGCCATGATCTCAGGGTCCTGGGATATAGCCCCAATGCATCAGGCTCCTGGCTCAGCGGGGAGTTTGCTTTTCCCTATGCCCCTTCTCCCCCCTCACACTCTCTCTCCCTCAAATAAATAAATATGAAAGAAAGAAAGAGAGAGAGAGAGAGGAGGCTGCATTACTGGCAAAAGAAACAACAGAGTGGATAGGCAGCAATTATATGTAGAACATAATGAGCCCTGGAATGGAGTCACATACCTTTCACAGGTGCTATGATTTCCATTTTTTAAGTTTGTACCAACCCATTATCTCTCCAACAAATGCCTGCCTACTCTACCTTTCACCAGACAGTTTGGAGTTTGTGTTTTCTCATATCACTGGCATGTGATGGGCAGCCTAATACCCTAAGCTAGAACTGCCTAGGTTGTGTTTTCTGACCTCCTTCTGTCTTTTGGAAATTTAAATAGACATAAAATAATCAATAGCCAAATTTATGTAAATGTCCATAAATAACAGTTCAACTTTAAAACTAACTAACTATGCTTATAATCTGTCAATTATCAAAATAGTACTTTTCCCTGGCAACTCACTAGTTAAACAGAAGGGTATTGCATTCCTCAGAGAATACCTTGGCTATCTAATTCCAAAAATGGGAGGGGGGAAGAGATCAAGATTATTCTGAGAAGTCCACAGTTAAACATCTCTTTGCAGGGTGCCTGCGTGGCTCAGTAGGTTAAGCCTCTGCCTTCAGCTCAGGTCATGATCCCAGGGTCCTGGGATCGAGCCCCACATTGGGCTCTCTGCTCAGCGGGCAGCCAGTTTCCCCCACTCTATCTGCCTGCCTCTCTGCCTACTTGTGATCTCTGTCAAATAAATAAATAAAATTTTTTAAAAAATAGTAATAATATCTCTTTGCAGACCTAAAAATACAAAATCCCTCTAATGTTGCTATACAATGATTTCTTTTCTCATGGGAAATGAATGGGATTAGCAATTTATAACTTACTGTTTATTGTACTGAAAACAGACTAATGTTTATCCACTCTATCCATAATTAAATCTTATATACTAAGTTCCTATGAGAAATTTATCAATTTCAAAGTATGCTACCTCACAATTTAGTGTTGCTACTAAAAATGAGAAAAGCCCAAACACAGGCCTACCTTCAAATAAGGTGTTCCGTTTATGAGTGGACCTTCTTATGGGCTATAGTTTCTGCCTCAGAGGAAGTAATAAAAAGGGGCTCAGACATCATCTCCCTTTGCAATAATTCCCTCAAAGAGGGCCCATCTCACCTGCTCACTCCAATACAAATGTTATTCAGACCTCCTCAGATATTTGAAAAAATGAAGAAATCTCATGTGCAGAAGGCTGAAACAGTGGGGGTAAAACGCAGTGTTTAATAATATTCCTGGCTCCCAAAAAACGGTACAATGAAATAACTGAGTGGTGAAAGTGTCTTGGCATCCTGACATTTCTGCCTTTTGTTAAAAAAAAAAAAAAAAAAAAAAAGAATAAATTAAGCTAAATCCAAAATAAAGTCACCCCTGAAATTACATACTTTAGAAACCAGTATAAATTGGAATGGAGGGTAGCTGGAAGAGTGAATATACAATAAATGTTTAAACTAGCACAGCTACTAAAGACTGAGCTGCTTCAATTTAAGGAGAATATCAGATGCCTTTTAAATACTTTGCAATAGGGGCGCCTGGGTGGCTCAGTGGGTTAAAGCCTCTGCTTTTGGCTCAGGTCATGATCCCAGGGTCCTGAGATCGAGCCCCACATCGGGCTCTCTGCTCCACGGAGAGCCTGCTTCCTTCTCTCTCCCTGCCTGCCTCTCTTGCCTACTTGTGATCTCTGTCTGTCCAATAAATAAATAAAATTTAAAAAAAAATACTTTGCAATAAATGCCTGATGACTTAAGTGTTCAAAACTCTAGATTAAAAGATGTTACTGTGATCCATATTGTTATTCATCAGTCTCTAAATTATTCATCATGTGAAAAGATTTTATAAGCTATATAAGGAAACTAAAATGTACAGAATGTATTTGTAGCTCACTACTGTAAAGGAAACAATGAGAAGTATACACGGAGAAGAAAAGGTTATTTATGTCCACAGCCCAACAATTACTTCAGTGAAAATGGCATATTGAGAGGTACCTTAATGATTTTGCTGAAGGGAAAAAAAAAAAAAAAACTTCGCTATTCCTCTGGATGTGTTACAAAACCAAAAGCAGCTTTGTTCATACATCTGGCAGCCTAGTGACGCCTTGTGACCAAAATGATCAACTACACGTCAAGATTTCATAAAGTCAAAAATTAAAAAAAGTAGTCTTTGCCTCAAATATATGTAATTTATTTTTTTAATTAATGAGATATATAAATGCTTAAAATATACTGGTAGTTTTAGCATGTACAAATGTACAGTGTAAGTAACAGTAATATGAAACCCCAGGTACCGCCACCTCAGGTAAACAAGAACCCTCTGTCAGATCCTCTGTTAGACCCCTGTGCACCTTCTCTGCCTCACCAGTAACCACCAGACCAACATGCTCTCTTCTGCACACATACTCTCGCCTCCTCTGCACATATCTGCCAACACTACAGCACAGAACTACAGTCCTGACAAGCAAGTAGCAATCCTGGACTTAGCTACATGAGGACAGATAGGCCCACCGATTTTACCACTCTCTCTAGCCCCTCTGAACAAGAGCACTTCCTGCCATCTCCATCTCAGTCTTACCCTTCAAAGGCCTACTCCAAGGTCTGCTTCCTCTTCCAATGACTAAAGCTCCCAAGGATTTCTCTTTTCTCTGAGCTACTGGACTTTCAGAGAATCACACTGTTAAACCCTAATCTGTCATCAAATTATTAGAAAACAACTGTTGGGGAACTTGGGTGGCTCAGGTCATGATCCCAGAGTCCTGGGATCAAGTCCCACATCGGGCTCCTTGCTCAGTGGGAAGCCTGCTTCTCCCTCTGCCTGCCGCTGCTGGTACTATCTCTCCCTCTCTATGACAAATAAATAAAATCGAAAGAAAGAAAGAAAGACACAACTGTTCCCCAAATGGACTTTAAGATGCTTGCAGTATGGAAGCACTTCAAGTTTCACAGCCTCTATGTCATTAGAGCAGCAAGAACTGGTTATCTGATATTACATCACCGGGAAGCAACTTAGACATTCTAAGAACTTACAATTCAACAAGTTGGCTGCAGAACTGAACATCTAAAAAGTCAAAATGGTAAATGCTATGTTGTGTATTTTCACAAGAAAAAAAAAATTCTTTAAAAAAATCACCAAGCTATCAGTACTTTCATTAGGCAGGAAGTAGATGCTTTCTTTTTTAAGATTTTTTTTCAAAAAATTTTTTTTATTTTGACAGAGAAATCACAAGTAGGTAGAGAGGCAGGCAGAGAGAGGGGGGAAGCAGGCTCCCCACTGAGCAGATAGCCCGATGCGGGGCTCGATCCCAGGACCCTGAGATCATGACCTAAGCCAAAGGCAGAGGCTTAACCCACTGAGCCACCCAGGCCCCCTGAGTAGATGCTTTCTTAATTTAAAATAAATTTGCTTTTTTTCCTCCTCCCATTCTGGATTCCCTACTTTTAGGCTAAAATTACAGGCCATTCCTAATGTATGTCGGAAACACATGACTAAGGTGTACAAGTGATATTCAAGCATTGATGGCCATCCTAAACTTCACAGGATACTGCCTTTTTTTTTTAAGATTTTATTTATTTACTTATTTATTTGTCAGAGAGTGAGAGAGAGAGCGCGTGAGCAAGCGAGCACAAGCAGGCAGAGTGGCAGGCAGAGGCAGAGAGAGAAGCAGGCTCCCCACTGAGCAAGGAACCCAATCTGGGATTCGATCCCAGAACCCTGGGATCATGACCTGAGCCGAAGGCATCAGCTCAACCAACTGAGCCACCCAGGTGTCCCAACACTGCTTTAAAAAAAAAAAACTGTTCTAAGCAATTAGCCTCACAGTTTACCCAAATTCCTAATTCAAACAGACACTCTGAATTCCCAGTCCAAATTGGACACTCAGAGTCATTTACTGAGAACGAAGTAGCCTATGACAGACTCACAGCATGAGTGAGAAGTCCTAAGGCTTCTGAGGCTTTGGGGTGGCTTGTTTCCACAGCTTAATGTAGCCTATGCAGTATAAGGTAGTATGAGATAATTTTTGATAAAGATCTTGTTTCACAAACTCCTAAGCTGCATGACACATTTATATAAACAGTCAAAGGAAATCTGGTTGTCTAAGACGAATTAGTAAACCAAATCCCAATGTGCCATCAGCATGTATGATGTAAGCTTGTATAAAGAGATCGCTGATGGACAGAGGAGTGTGAAAACATCTCCACAGTGGTAAGTGGCACCAAAGTGGGTATCGATAACATTAACCTAAGACTCAACTACATTCCATAAAGGAAAAACACTCTGACCTACCCGCCAAAAAAAATTAACTACAACTTTGAAAAACCCTGCTTTTAACTAGTTGAGAACTTAACTACAAATACCAATTACCACCAGAAGTGGTAATGGGCCAACGTGAGCAAGACCCAAATATTGCTTAGGTGATCCGGAGAAAGTACAAAATGATCCATCAGTGTACAGTGAGAAATTGTTAGCACTTCTATTTTTATCTGAAAAAATATTTGCTATTATTTAACATACGGACTTAACATTAAAGTCCTCAGTGAGTCTCTGTTAAATGGCCATGTGTCACCAACAGGCGTTAGGTGGAAGGCTAACCCAAGAAGGCTGACTTCATGCTGGGCAATGTGACATACAGTACTGGCAGGTGCTAAGCAAGAATCTAGTTCAAACCAAACCAACCCTGATGAAAGGGGCAACGTAATTTTAAAATATTCCTGCAGAAGAAATTATAACTGAACACAGCACCAAGGGGAAAAAGGGCTGGTTAAAGTTTCTTTTACTCAGGGAAGTAAAAAGAACCTTTATTAGAAGATTTACAAGAGGGATGGCCATAAGAGAAAAATTGCAAAATTCATCAAAACTACCCTGTGAATAAGTTTGTTTTCTATCAATAATAAAAAGAATGAACACTGCCCTAAGTATAAAGCGCCACTGTTGCTCTATTAGCTAAGAATGGAGTGTGTATATTCAATTTTTCAACAAAGATGCAAAACTCAAACTCTTTTACTGAGAGGATAACAGAATGATTTTTAGAAACTGTAAGTTAAAATAAAAACTGCGAGGAAAAAATGGCATTTAATTACCAATCTAACAACATCCAAATGCTTTTAAAAGTTCAAGAGCGGGGCACCTGGGTGGCTCAGTGGGTTAAACCCTCTGCTTTCGGCTCAGGTCATGATCCTGGGGTCCTGAGATCGAGCCCCGCATCGGACTCCCTGCTCAGCAGGGAGCCTGCTTCCTCCTCTCTCTGCCTGCCTCTCTGCCTACTTGTGATCTCTGTTAAATAAATAAATAAAATCTTTTTAAAAAATTAAAAAAAATAAAAGTTCAAGAGCAGCATGTCTGAACATGAAATGAAATAATACATGTAAGCAGAAGCAATGTTTTACGTATTTAGTAAAGAGGAAGAGCAAGAGAACCTTCGTCCTATACTCTACACTTAGGTCCTATACTCAAAGTTCTCTATCTGGATTAGACAAATACACAAATAAATGTAAATGTAGTCACCAGTGCTGTCAACCAAGTATTTCAGGTTCTCCTTCCTACGGCTGCACTTTCCTGTCTCCTTCAAGTTAGGGGAGGCCACCCGAGTTGCTCTGACCAATGAAACCGGAACCACATGTCCTTTCTGAACAGAAACTTAGGAGCCTGAACGACTGGCTATGCTCACCTTCCCCTTACAATAGCGACAGACAATGCTCTAGACGGTGGCAGGTCTCTCTGCATGGTTGGCTGCCAAAGTAAGAACGAAGTGGCCGGTGATTACTTAGAACACGAGCGAAAAGTCATCTGTTGTTTAAAGTCAGAGGTTTGGGGGTTGTCTGTTATCACAGCTGAACTCAAGTGTACCCCGTGTAAAGCAACATGAGATAATTTCGATAAAGAATGATGCAAGCTCTAAGGAAGAATATTATGTTTCACTGAACCATCTATCTGCTCCTTCTTGTTAAGAGGGAATGGAATTTTTAAAACTATTTTCTCCATTCAGTGACTAATAACTTTCAAGTCTGCCTAAATAACTGAACAAGCTTTTGGCCATTTTGTGTAAGTTCCTCTCAAAAGAATTTTCAGCTTTTACAGAAGTCTTTTAAACAGAATTCACCTTTTAGTTTATACATAAAAGCTTACCACTAAGTAATTCGATCCAGTTCTGGACTGTTTCTGGAGGCTGCGTCTCCTTAACATGCTTTAGAGCTTCATCAAGAAGAACATCCCCTGTTGGAGCGTCTGACTTACAGATCACCTAAAATGTAAGCAATAAGAAGGAAATGATCCACTAATTCTTTCTTCCTACCATCCCGTTAAATGAAAAACTTAAACAACTACACAAATAGTTCATTATACTTAAAGTCTCCAATGTGTACATGCAGTGTCAAGGTTCAGATTTTAAATTAATTCTCTATTAAGAAATCCAACATTAAAAAAAAAAAAGAAATCCAACATTTAAACTTAACCAGATTAGCCACAATCATGAATGAAAATAAAGTTACTGTGCAAGAATTAATAAAGCAAAAGGCTAGAACAATTTTTACTCACTGTTAATTCTTTTCATTGCTAAACCTTGGACTATTTGATCAAGAAATTCACTTTTTAAACATTTATTAGTTACAGAAACAAACTCAATTACATACAGTTATATATTCAATTCAGCATATGATAAAGGTAGCATTTTACAGCAGTGGATAATTTTTCAACAGATGTTAATGAAACAACTGGCAAACCAATTAGAATTAAAAATTAAGTACGACTTGGCTCGTCAGAGCTTATACCACAATGAAAGATAAAGATTTAGGGGCGCCTGGGTGGCTCAGTGGGTTAAAGCTTCTGCCTTCAGCTCAGGTCATGATCCCAGGGTCCTGGGATCGAGCCCCGCATCATGCTCTCTGCTCAGCAGGGAGCCTGCTTCCTCCTCTCTCTGCCTGCCTCTCTGCCTACTTGTGATCTCTGTCTGTCAAATAAATAAATAAAATCTTTAAATACAAAATACAACTGGAGGATGAAATTTTTTTCAAAATAGTGGCAACTAGCAGAAACCTTGAAAACAACAAGCTTGGTAACAAAATTTTTTAATGCTACAAAACTTTTTAAAGCTAAGATGGATACAGAATCCATCTAAAAGTGGAAATATACGGGGTGCCTGGGTTGCTCAGTGGGTTAAGCCTCTGCCTTCTGCTCAAGTCATGATCTCGGGGTCCTGGGATCGAGCTCCACATCGGGCTCTCTGTTCAGCAGGGAACCTGCTTCCTCCTCTCTCTCTGCCTGCCTCTCTGCCTACTTGTGATCTCTCTGTCAAATAAATAAAATAAAAATCTTAAAAATAAAATAAAATAAAATAAAATAAAAGTGGAAAAATACAAAGCCGGGAAATGAGAGAAGAAAATGCTATAAGGGTGCCTGGGTGGCTCAGTCGGTTAAGGGTCTGCCTTCAGGTCAGGTCATGATCCCAGCGTCCTGGGATCCACCCCCGTTATGAGGCGCCTTGCTCAACCTGGAGCCTGCCTCTCCTTCTGCCTGCTGTTTGCACTGCTTGTGCTGTCAAATAAATAAATAAAATCTTTAAAAAAAAAAAAAAAAAGAAGAAGAAGAAGAGGAAGAAAAAGATAAGGAAAATGCTATATACTGCTTTAGCCAAGTATTAGATTTCTGCAAACTTCACTGAGTTCTTGGCTAAGCAACAAATTTCTAGTTGAAATTCTGTAATACCAAATTTTAATCTGTTATATTACTTTGTTAGTTATTAAAATGTCTATTTCTTTTTATATTTATATAATTATATATTTATATATATATTTATATAATATATATATTATATAATATATATAATATATATATTTTATATTTATAATTTAAAATTAATTTTAAAATATTATTTTTTAAATGCAGCAGTTCTCCCTTAAACTTGTCTTCAACATGTGTCCTTTACCCTTCTGCTCAATCTTCTGAAAGACTAAAGTATATACAACGGTATGTCTTTTTCTGAGACAGCATGACCCAAAAGAAATATAACCAGAATAACACATGCATGCCACAAAGCTTTTTAAATTTTTGTAGTTATATTAAAAAAGGAAAACAGAGGCGCCTGGGTGGCTCAGTGAGTTAAAGCCTCTGCCTTCGGCTCAGGTCACGATCCCAGGGTCCTGGGATCGAGCCCCGCATCGGGCTCTCTGCTCACGGGGAGCCTGCTTCTACCTCTCTCTCTGCCTGCCTCTCTGCCTACTTGTGATCTCTGTCAAATAAATAAATAAAATCTTTAAAAAAAAAAAGGAAAACAAACAGGTGAAATTAATTTTAATATATTTTACTTAATCCACTATAGTCAAAATATTAACATGTAATAAATATTTTTAAATTGAGATATTTTACAATCTTCTTTTTTCACGGTAAGTGTTCAAAAATCCAGTGTGTTTTTATTTACAACATGTCTCAATCTCACTAGCCACATTTCAAGTGTCTGGCTCACAGACACATGGCTAGTGGCTACGGTGTTAGCAAATACAGAACATTTTCGTCATCACAAAAGTTCTACTGGACAGTACTACTCTGAACCATGCTTTTAGGAAGGGGTCAGAGAGAGTAAGAAAAAAGGAGGTTTTGTTATGTTTTTTTTTTTTAAAGATTTACTTATTTATTTGATAGAGGGAGAGAGACAGTGAGAGAGGAAACACAAGCAAGGGGAGTAGGAGAGGGAGAAGCAGGCTTCCCGCCAAGCAGAGAGCCCGATGCGGGGCTCGATCCCAGGGCCCCGGGATCATGACCTAAGCTGAAGGCAAACACTTAACGACTGAACCACCCAGGCGCCCCAAAAGGAGGACATTCGCAGAAAAAAGTTGTTTGTTCATATAATGTGGTCACAACACCACTTCTGACCTCCCACTTACTCCTTAAAGTTACTGCCATCTGGCCTCAACACCCAACTCATGCCTACCCTCAGAGAAGTGTCTTTTATCAGGTCACAATAACCTGGTTTTGGGGGAGATCTTTTTTCTCATGAAATCGTGTCCCCTCAATCTCTTGCAGATGGGACTACTCTTCTCCATCACCTCTGCAGTTCTTCTACTCAATCTAGTAATCTTTCACCTGGACTAAGATTCCTAACTAGTTTTCCCAAACTACTTTCAGTCCATCCTCCTCACTGATCTTTTTAAAAGCTAAGTCTTACCATGTTATCTCATGGTTTCTGCTTAAAACTTCTCAGTGCCTCAGAACAGTACTAAACCCCTTAACAAAATTCAGCAATCTGTGGCCCACTAGTAAGTATGCTCTGACCACACTTTAATTTCTATTTATTGCACTGCACCTTAGATGAGAGCCTCATTCTTAAAATATGAACAGTTAACCAAGAATGACAAGATACTGAAAGAAAACCTTCAACATCAAAGAAACCAAAAGACAGCAAGTAAGAACTTGAAGAAACAGATAAAAGAAATTTTCAAAAAAGAGCCGTAATAGTCTTAGAGATTTAAAAGAAGATGTTACATCCATGAAACAGGAGGTCGTGATAAAACAAAAACAAAACACAAGAAAAGGCTCCTGGAAATCAAAAACATTAGAACCACATTTTTTTAAAAAACTGAAAAGAGGGTTAAAAAAAAGGTAAGGAAGACCAATTGTATCTTAATAAAGGTAGGAAAGTAAGAAAAAGAAAAGACTAGGTGAGAGGTGCACATCAAACTTCAAGTTCTAGAAAATGGAGTAAAGATGTAAGAAATAGACGAAAACTTTATAAAACCAAAACTAAACATTTCTAGATTGAAAGAACCCATGCATAATGAATTTTAATGTATGTGCTGCCAAAGTGAGCACAGAATAATAAATTTTAAAAGACCCACATCAAGGCATATTGTACAATATCAAAACACAGGGATAAAGAGAAGATCGGAAATCCTTCCAGACAGGAGAACAGGTATCACACAAAGAATAAAAATCAACAGGGCATCAGACTTTAACAGCAACTCTGTATACTAGAGGACAATGGGGATATGACTTCAAAATTCTGTGGAAAAATAATTTAAATCTAATATTCTATTCCCAAACTGTCAAATGAAAATGAGATACGGTAAAGAAATTTTCAGGCATGTGTAGTCTCAAAACATTTTCTTCCCACAAGGATAGAAAAAAAAAATATTAGATCCAGAAACAGGATGTTTAAAGCAATAAAAAGAAACCAGAAGTCCCAACAGAACCAAACCATAACCAGTCAAGACTGAAGCACAAGGCAAATTCTAATGGAGTTACCTAATGTATCTGAACATTTGAAAATTAATAATGCGGGGCGCCTGGGTGGCTCAGTTGGTTAAGCCACTGCCTTCAGCTCAGGTCATGATCCCAGAGTCCTGGGATCTAGTCCCGCATCAGGCTCCCTGCTCCGTGGGGAATCTGCTCCCTCTGACCTTCTCCCCTCTCATGCTCTCTCCCACTGTCTCTCTCTCAAATAAATAAATATTTAAAAAATAATAATAATAATGAAAATTAATAATGCTAGTTTTTCTCTGAGGGAGCATTTAAGAGAAAAAGGTACAGAGAAAATATTTTTTAAAAAGAAAATTATTAAAACTCTAGGAAAAAAAAAAGAGGGGCACCTGGGTGTCTCAGTTGGTTAAGCCTCTACCTTCAGCCCAGGTCATGATCCTGGGGTCCTAGGACTGAGCCCCAAGGCAGGGAGCCTGCTTCTCTCTCTCCCTCTGCCTACCGCTCCCCTTGCTTGTGTGCTGACAAATAAATAAATAAAATCTTTTTTAAAAAATGAAAAGAAGGGGCACCTGGTTGGCTCAGTGGGTTAAGCTTCTGCCTTCAGCTCAGGTCATGATCTCAGGGTCCTGGGATCGATCCCCACATTGGGCTCTCTGCTCGGTGGGGAGCCTGCTTCCCCCCCCCCCACTCTGCCTGCCTCTCTGCCTACTTGTGATCTCTGTGTCAAATAAATAAATAAAATCTAATATAAATAAATGAATGAATAAATAAAATTTAAAAATGAAAAGAAAATATCATAGGATATAACCAAACTCTGCAGGGTTTTAACATAACTGTAACAATATAAAACGACCTTTATGGTTTTGCAAAAAATTATGATGTAACTCTATCAGGAACGTTGGGGGTGGAGGTAAGTGGTATTAAGAGAGCCAAAATGTTTAACTTTTTTTTCCCCTCATCTTTTCTAACAGAAAGTAAACAGCATTTCAAAGTGACTTATCAAGAAATGGCAGGGGCACCTGGCTGGCTCAGTTGACAGAGCATGAGATTCTTGATCTCGGGGTTGTGAGTTCAAGCCCCAAGTTCGGTTGTAGAGTTTACATAAAAATAAAATCTTTAAAAATGAGAGATAGCATGGGATGCCTGGGTGGCTCATTGGGTTAAAGCCTCTGCCTTCAGCTCAGGTCATGATCCCAGGGTCCTGGGATTGAGCCCCGCGTCAGGCTCTCTGCTCAGTGGGGAATCTGCTTCCCCCCTCTCTCTGTCTCTGCCTGCCTCTCTGCCTATTGGTGATCTCTCTGTCAAATAAATAAATAAAATCTTTGAAAAAAGTGAAAAAATAAATAAAAATGAGAGATGGCAGTATAAGCTCATTTAGAAGTATGGATGTAAATGCCAAAAGAAATAACTAAGAGCTACAGCAAGTTGAACAGTGGTCCCCAAGAGGTGTTCAGGTCTTAATCCCTAGAACCTAATCCCCAGTTAATTTTTGTAAATGAGATTATGTTAAATTAGATATGGAGATGATGGGGCACCTAGATGACTCAGTCAGGCATTGAACTCTTGATTTTGGCTCAGGTCATGATCTCAGGGGCAGGCTCCATGCTTGGCGGGCAGTCTGCTCTCTCCCTCTGCCCCTCCCTGCCCAAGCATTCTCTTTCTCTCTAATAAATAAATAAATCTTTAAGAAGAAAATTAGATACAGAGATGAGATCATCCTGGATTATTGAGGGGCCTCAATTCAATGAAAACATCTTCATAAAAGACACACAAAGGAGAGACAACAGGAGAAGGCAGTGTAAAGACTGAGCAGAGAGAGATGCGGCCGAAAGCCAAGGAAATCCTGGAGTCACCAGAAGCTAGCAGAATTAAGAAACAGAATCTTCCTTAGAGCTGTCTATGAGAACACAACATGTGCTGGCCTCCAGAACTGTAAGACTATACTTATTAGTTGTTTTAAGCCATCAAGTCTGTGGTAATTTGTTAAGGTGACCCTGCAAAACGGATACAAGGATTGAGAATAACTGCCTCTCAGGAAGAGGACTAAGGAGTGGGGAAAAGTGAATAGAAGATGGCTATTTTTTGTTATAAAGCTTTTATAATTTGATTTTACAACTATTATATATATATTATCTTAGTGAAAGCAATAATTATTTTATGTCAATAAATTAAATGATACTGGAGTATTTTTCCAAAGGATTTGTCAACAAACCTAGTTAAGATCACACAAGTAAACTAAAACAGAAAGCCCATGCAGGCAGGGAACATGTCTCTTGGTCTCCACAGTATCCCCAGGATTGAGCACAGTATATGGTAGACTTAAGCATTAAATAAATATAAAGAAATAAATGAACAAAAGAGCAAATAATTTGCCAATAACCAACACAAAGCTGGTTCTTGTTCCCATAAAAAAACTATTATCAAAATCTTTTTACTTGAAGTCAGAGCTTGGTAACATTAATTCAAAAATTTTTATAATTACTATAATTAGTAGCAACCTATATGTATATTTCATTGATAACTACAACAAAGTCTTAAAGTTTTTCCCCCTCCATAAATCTATGGTTGCAGAGTAAAACGGAATAAAAATTGTATTCCACTTTATGATCTAGTTCTCTAAAAGGAAATTATTAACACCAACCTCATACCAACTCATTTACTCTATTCCAAATGACTAGATTAAATTTTAAAATCACATAAGGAACATGTTCTGCTATATGATGTTTACTCTGCACAGAACTTTCGAGAAAGCCATTAATGTGGCTTTCTTTCCTGTAGGATTATGGCATATCAATCAAGAAATATTCAGTTCTGACCTAAAATTTTGTAGATTTCATTAAGATGCTGTATTAAAGGGAAAAATCAGTTCTGAAACACCATGGCCCCAAGAAACACAATGACAGACTAAATGAGAAACAGTCTTGAATATCTGAGGTTGAGGCTGGAGTTAAAAATTTTAAAAACTAGGGACGCCTGGGTGGCTCAGTTGGTTAGGCAGCTGCCTTCGGCTCTGGTTGTGATCCCAGCGTCCTGGGATCGAGTCCCACATCGGGCTCCTTGCTCGTCGGGGAGCCTGCTTCTCCCTCTGCCTCCATCTGCCAGTGCTCACTCTCTCCCTCTCTCTCTGACAAATAAATAAATAAAATCTTTAAAAAATTTTTTTTAACTAGCCAAAATTAACTATTTACACAGACCTTTAAAATAGAGAAGGTAGATGGGGCGCCTGGGTGGCTCAGTGGGTTAAAGCCTCTGCCTTCGGCTCAGGTCATGGTCCCAGGGTCCTGGGATCGAGCCCCGCATCGGGCTCTCTGCTCAGCAGCGAGCCTGCTTCCTCCTCTCTCTCTGCCTGCCTCTCTGCCTACTTGTGATTTCTGTCTGTCAAATAAATAAAATCTTTAAAAAAAAAAAAAAATAGAGAAGGTAGAGATCTAAAAAGTGTTCATATTCTGCTAAAAACCCCAACAGCCTATGGATAGTTAACTTGCAAAGTAAGAACTTTGAGTTTTAAAACAAAGTTATATCAAGTGTTTCCAAAGTATGGCTTTCAGAAGCAGCAAATGAGGTATGGAGTCTTTCTGAATATGCAAGATGCAGGGGCCAGTGAGTCTAACAATGAGTTACACATTAATCATTATGTACAAAGATTCAAGAAACCAAAAATGCAAAAAAGACATGGAAACACAATTTCCAATAAAGTCTTAACTTTAAAATCAACTTTCTCTTTAATTCTTTCAATCTATTAGTAGAAACTTTCATTTTTAGTCAGCGCAAACTCTTTAAAAAGGATGTATGTTACTTATTAGCACTCCTCTTACCTTTCTTGTTAACAGACTTTTCCGTCTCATTCCACAAGCCTCTAGTTGTAACCTTCCTCTCAGTGCTAATTCAATTAACATACAGCCACGTAATCCAGACGATATACAGTCATTCCAAAATGATGTGTAACCCTAGTTAAAAGGAGTGGGGGGAGAGAAAACAAAAAACCTAATTTACTTTGAATTCAGATTCAAAAATAGAAATATCCTTAGCCGAAGTTATTTTTGGTGCCTTTTACCTTTCATATCATTTCATAATTATAATTTTACATAAAATACTGAAAAATTACATTATAGATTACTAATCCAGATTTTTCGAGTGTTAATTATCTTTTCACCACTAATTCTTAATGCACATAAACAAATAACTTTGGAAGTCAGAGGTTTAAGAAGATAATGTCTTTTTTCTTAAGTTACATGCTTACAAGGCTCTTTCAGATTGCCAGAACCTGGACTCATTCACTCACTTAACTCCTGATGATAGCAGTTTATTATTAGTACATGTGGGCAAGTTTAAGAAGCTCAGGAAACACAATCTAGCCCAATGTAGCCTCGCAAAGAATTAAAACGTCACTCATTCAATGCTTTTTAGTATAAAAACACAAAGCTAATTTTGAAAGAATTTATTGGGAAATTGATGTGAGGGCCTATGCCTAAAGTTCTGAATAACATACCCCCCAAGAGAAATTTAGGGGCAACATCCAAGGTGAAAGAACAACCAGAGAGAATGAAACTGACAGACATCTAGAGATCTGGGGACACTCAAATCAACTGGGTGAAGTCAGGGCACTTTTTCAGTGAATAACTGTAGTTCTTCAAAATAAGAAGCCATGAACTCTGCCATCTACTAATTTAAAGTATCCAACTCAGGAAAAAGCAGAACTTGGTTCTCAGAACAAGGTAACATATGATCTTGGTAGGAGGGAGAGTGGCCATTTGATTCTGTGAAGAACGGAGGGCCTAGGATTTGGAAGGGGCCTAGGCCCTTGATTCTGTCACTCTCTCAAGGTCAATCTTGGTACTTTGCCAGGTCACCATGGTCAGCCTATGTATCTGAAGATGACTGACTGACCATCAAGGTCCATGGGATTCCACTACTGACAAAGGGACTTAAATTAGCCTAATAAAGCTACCACTCCTGAGTGACTAGGCTTTGGGAAAGTGAAAGTTCACACTAAGGGAGCCACAAAGGGATAAACAAAATATCAATTTAAGAGGCCAATTTAAATATGATAGGAGACTGACTGGATTTGAGAGAATACTCTTAAACTTAATAAACGGTAGGGGTCTGATTAAAGTAGGACTGCCATGGGGAGCCTGCTTCTCCTTCTCCCTTTCCCTCTGCCCCTTCCCCTGATTATCCTCTCTCGCTCTCTCCCTCAATAAATAAATAAAAATCTTTTAAAGTAAGACTGCCAGGGGCGCCTGGGTGGCTCAGTGGGTTAAAGCCTCTGCCTTTGGCTCAGGTCATGATCCCAGGGTCCTGGGATGGAACCCCACATCAGGCTCTCTCCTCAGCAGGGAGCCTGCTTCCTCCTCTCTTTCTGCCTGCCTCTCTGCCTACTTGTGATCTGTCAAATAAATAAATAAAATCTTTAAAAAAAAAAAAAAAAGTAAGACTGCCAGAGGTTTAGTGACATGGTTAGTGAAACCAGTAAGTTACAGAGGTTAGGTAAAATCCCATGGCCTGTGTTCCCATGCCAATTAAAGTCCTGCGAAGCCTGGGAATGGATTCCACATGATATCAAAGTTACAGATGTTGGTCTCCTACTGACCTGGACGTGGAGCTGGAGCTCCCAGGTAAGCCTTTACAAACTGAAAACAACAGAACACACCTCGTGATACAGTAATGCATGTGGACAGCCACCACACTCTGTCTCTATCTACAAGCCGGAAATTCCAGATGAATGGTATGGAAAAGCTCACATCTACCAGCAGAGGATGAATTATGTCTCAACCTCAACTGCTCCCCAGGGTAATGGTATAGGCTTAGCAAAATGCAGTCTTTAATAGCAGACTTTAAAGAGCTACATTTATGTGAAAAGCTTCTGGGCATTACCATTAAAAGACATATACTTAAACAGAATTAAATTCACGTGGGAAAGCTGACAAATGAGCATGGACAGTAAAAGGGCAAGATTAATTTTAAAAATATGAATGCGTTAACTGGACCAAGATGACAATGCCATCCCTGAAATTAAGTGTATCAGAGGAAAAGCAGTAGACTGTACAAAAGTCAAGTGAATCTGGCCATGACGTAGACCAGCAAGATTCCACAGTAAATTCATGTTCCAACACATGTATGACAGACCAGCAGTGGTGACGAAATTACTGTTACAAATGTTAAGCAGCCCTTTAATCTTTTCTTCTCTAGTGCTCATCTTAAAACTACATCAATCCCAAAACATACATTTTAAAAGCTTACAGTCTCTATATGGATGATGAATATTAACTAAATCTATTTGGGTAATAAGCATTTCACATTATTTGTAAATCAAACCATCATGTTCCACACCTTAAATTTACACAGCAATGTATTTGTCCATTTTTTTCTCAAAAGGGGGAATAGTTAATTATCTCTAAAATTGGGATTATTTCAAAATAAGATGGTACCTTAGAGGAAATGTCGTATCATAGCTATTGAGCTAATTAAACCCATGGAAGAGAGAAAAAACATGTGGCATAGGTCCCACACATCCAGGGCAATGTAGTGATGAATTAGGGTCCAACCTGTCAGTTACCTGGAGTACTTAAAACTTGGTACAAGACTGGATAACCATATCCAGACATCCCACCAATCTACCTTTCTTGTAAAAAGATTTTACAAGGACAAGTCAATAACTACCCCTGCCCAAAGGATTTTGTCCTCAAACCATTACCCCCTGAAACAAATTCCAAGAACCTGTAATCTAGGCAGGATATATTCAGGGCACGTTGAGTTTGTGGGCCCTTAAAAATGTACCCCATCTGTTAATCAGAGTAAGCCAGACACATTAAGAGTAACAGTTAAAACAGGTGAGGAAAACCTGGCAATATAACGCAGTTTATGATCTGGCTCAAAAGGCACAACTTTATATATTTTGCAACCACGCTGTGAGAAGGTAAAGAAGCCCTGATAATGACTACGTAGTCAGTGACAACACACAGCTCTTGTACTTAGATGTCAATCATCACTTCAGGTCCCTAAATGGGTTTGAGATTCTATCGCCAGCAATGGAGTATCTTCATGCCTATGGCTGGTCTAAGGAGAGGTAGGTACTCAAAGTTCAGGGTCACACTTAGGGAGGACCACACGGCCACACGATCCACTTACTGATGAAGCAGGAGCAGCTGCACTAAGAATACCAACAACCATAGGACCTTGAGGATGTCCCCCACTCACTGTAGAAGAAACAACTAGGAGTTAAAAGACCAAAAGAAAACTATTTTGGGGTCCTACAAGCTCGTGATCAGAAATCAGTTCCGGGACGCCTGGGTGGCTCAGTTGGTTAAGCGGCTGCCTCGGCTCAGGTCATGATCCCAGCGTCCTGGGATCGAGTCCCACATCGGGCTCCTTGCTCGGCAGGGAGCCTGCTTCTCCCTCTGCCTCTGCCTGCCACTCTGCCTGTGCTCGCTCGCTCGCTCTCTCTGACAAATAAAATCTTTAAAAAAAAAAAAAAGACAGGGAATCCAAGGGCCCTGGAAACTAATTCAAAGCATCTCTACTTGAGTAATAACAAGAACCAGATAAGTAGTAATTTTCCCAATGGGATACCAGCTAAATTAATTCATTAATCATCGAGTCCTCCTTCAATCAATCTTTTTGTTGTTCAGGCATCAGACTCATTCCGACAAATGGCCAAACTTTAGGGCAGACCTCCTGAAGGTTGTGGAACATAAACTGAGATAAATTACCTTTATCATGTAGTATGACATTCAGAAGCTAGGAGCCAAGCAAAGAATGAATGGTACAAGGGCGCCTGGGTGGCTCAGTCAGTTAAGTGGCTGCCTTCAGCTCAGGTCATGATCCCAGGGTCCTGGGATCAAGCCCCACATCGGGCTCCCTGCTCAGAGGGAGCCTGCTTCTCCCTCTCCGTTTGCCGCTCTGCCTACTTACGTGCTCTGTCAAACAAAAAAAATTTTAAAATCTTTAAAAAAAAAAATAAATGATACATAACAAATGAGGCAATGATCTCGGGGACATGCTCTGCAGACACAATTCTTCCCTTGGTGGGCAGTTCCAAGGTCTAAACTTAGGGGACAGAGACTACAAAAAGCCCTATGCTACTACATGTCTAAGCAAAAATCTCCAACACAGCTTTTTCTCAATGATAAGATGATACTTATTTGGGTCTCTAGTTGCCTGATTCCCTTTATTTCTCTCCAGTGGCTCAATCTGAATGGGGAAAGGGATTGTTCTTTTATTGGACCCCTAAAAATACAAACACCGAGTCCTTACCATTTGTGTTACAAGCTCCAGAAGCACTTAATGAGAGGCTTTTTGTTAAGAATTAGGAGCGTCTGGGTGGCTCAGTCAGTTAAGCAACTGCCTTTGGCTCAGGTCATGATCCCAGGGTCCTTGGATCAAGCCCCACATCAGGCTCCCTGCTCAGTGGAGAGCCTGCTTCTCCCTCTCCCTCTACCGACTGCTCTGCCTACCTGTGCTATTTCTCTGTCAAATAAATAAAATCGTTAAAAAAAAGAAGAAGAAGAATCAACTCCGCAGGGGCGCATGGGTGGCTTAGTCAGTTAAGCATCTATCTTCTGTATAGTGTTGAATTCTGGTGTGATCAATCTTTTTAGAAATGGCTTTCTAAACAGACTTTCCTCAGCAAAAGAAAATATCAGGTTACCAAAATATTTGGTGTTTACTACCAAACCCAATCCAAAAGTTGTACTATTGAGGCCACTCTTAGTTCACATACACCCTATTTTCAAACTTTGCCCTCACCTTCAGAATCTACAGAATGAGGTGATTGTACCCTGTCACATCTATTTGGACCAGGATGGGCAAACAACAGTTTCCCTCCTGGGAATCTAAGTTGGAGACGCAGAGGCTGCATCGGTCATATGGTCGGACATGGGCACTAGCATATGAGTTCTAACTGATTACGTGGCTTGCAAAGCAATCAGTCATTTTGTTTACAGTCTGAGAATGAAGGTAAACAGAAAAGAAAATAGAAGAGGAAAAAAATAAAAAGAAAGGAAAACAGAAGAGATATGCAGAACAGAAATGAGAGAATACACAACACTGAGGCAAACCAAGACATATAGAAACAGACATACAGAGACAGATGCATATGAAGAACGGCATCCTAGCAACAGAACCTTTCCTATGTGTTTGGGCTATACTCCTGAACACCTCCATCTCCTTATCTTAAACTACTCTGAAGGGATTTTGGTACTACAAAGCAAGTAACTTCTAATAAAGCTAAAATAAATTTCATTATGTATCTGACAAAGATCTCGAAGTATAGAAACTACAACTAAAAGATTTACATAGGCCAACAAATATTATGCATGGCTAAAAAATTCA
Organism: Mellivora capensis; assembly: GCA_004024625.1. Lineage (NCBI taxonomy): Eukaryota > Metazoa > Chordata > Mammalia > Carnivora > Mustelidae > Mellivora > Mellivora capensis. Next base: position 38,361 of record PISX010010502.1, on the reverse strand, counting down.
AGTTTGCATGCACTTAACTAGTCTGTTTATGATGATAAGGGCGTCTACTTATTTCATAAACAGGGGTCCAATTCACCCATATTGTCATTTTTAAGACAGCAAATTAGGACCTATAATCAAATAAATGCCACTTACAACTTAAGTCCACATTCCAATTAATCTCATCTAATTAGAAGCAAATTAAATCCTGATATTCCCAACCTTACAAAAGTAAAAAATACACATGCACTTAAAAACACACATACACATTAAAAAAGTATTTACAAAACAGACAAATCCAATCTGAGGGACAGTCTATTAAGTAACTGGTAAGAACTAAAGGAAATCACATTTAAACAATTAAAGAATGACAATAACTCATTAAGAAAGACAATGATTCACCAAATACAGAATCTCATGAAAGAGTCAAAAATTTTGTAGTTAAAATTAGTCACTGAAATGAAAAGTTCACTACAAGAGCTCGGCAGATTTAAAATTAAAGAGAATCAAGCAACTTGAATTTGAAGAACAGCAAGAAAAAAGAAGTGAGGAATGTCATGTATACTTCAATTAAAAAGAAGAAGAAAAAGATAATGAGGAAAGCCTCAGAGACTAAGGTCTTCAAAACTCCCAGAATAGGAGTAAAAGTTCTCAGAAAGAGAAAAGAGCAGAAAAAGTAACAGCTGAAAATTTCCCAAACTAGGAAAATATTCATCTAAGATCCAGATGCTCAATAAACTCCAAACTGGATAAACACAAAGAGATCATCAAACCTACACACGTCAGAGTCAAAACTGTTGAGAAAAATCTTGAAAGCAGCAAGACAAAACACCTTCTCACATGTAAGGGAGCAATACAGTTAGTTACCAGTGAACTTCTCACTACAAACTCTGGAGACTGGAGATTAGAAGGCACTGAGATAACATACTTGAAGTGCTGAAAGAAAAAATACCATCAAGCAAGAATCTATACTCAGCAAAATTAACCTTCAAAAAGGAACATGAAACAAATAATGAATCTGCTGCTAGCATATCAAACTGATAAGAAATTAACTAAAGGAAGTCCTGCTGCTGAAAGTCATATGGTATTTCAAATCCATATAGAAGAAAGGTAGATACAAAGGTAAAATTTTTTAAAAACCGTATTTGCCAATGGGGAAATACAAATCAAAACCACAATGAGATACTACCTTACATGAGTTAGAATGGCCAAAATCAATAAGACAGGAAACAACAAGTTTTGGAGAGGATGTGGAGAAAGGGGAACCCTCTTACACTGTTGGTGGGAATGCAAGTTGGTGCAGCCACTCTGGAAAACCGTATGGAGATTCCTCAAGACGTTAAAAACGAGTTACCCTAAGACCCAGCAACTGCACTACTGGGTATTTACCCCAAAGATACCGATGCAGTGAAAAGAAGGGCCACATGCACCTCAATGCTCACAGCAACAAGGTCCACAATAGCCAAACTGTGGAAGGAGCGGAGATGCCCTTCAACAGACGCATGGTTAAAGAAGGATATTACTCAGCCATCAGAAAGGATGACTGCCCACCACTTCCACTGACGTGGATGGAACTGGAGGGAATTACACTGAGTGAAATAAATCAAGCAGAACATAATTATCATATGGTTTCACTCATATGTGGAAATAAAGAATAGAGCAGAGAACCACAGGGGAAAGGAGGGAAACAGAATGGGAAGAAATCAGAGAGGAAGACAAACCATGAGAGACTCTAGATTCCAGGAAAAAGAGGGTTACAGAAAGGAGCAGGGAGGGGATTAGGTAACCGGGTGATGGGTATTAAGGAGGGCACATGTTGTGATAAGCACTGGGTGATATATACAATAAATCTCAAGGTCCTGGAATCAAGACCCACGTTGGGCTCTCTGCTTGGCAGTGGATCTGCTTCTCCCTCTCCTGTGATCTCTCTTGCTCACTCTCTCAAATAAATAAATAGTATCTAAAAATAAATAAATAAAAATAAAAATAAATTTAAAAAAGATAAAAGACTGTAAGGATAAAAAACCCTGACCATATGCTGTCTACAAAAGACAGTTTAAATTCCAAAAAAAAAAATGGTTTATAAGAATGAAAAGAACATGCAAACAGGAATCAAAAGAAAACTGGAACAGTTTTCTTCTTAAAAGACAAAGTATAGGAACGCCTGGATGGCTCAGTCGGTTGGGCCACTGCCTTCGGCTCGGGTCATGATCCCGGGGTCCTAGGATAGAGTCCCGCATTGTGCTCCTTGTCCAGTGGGGAGCCTGCTTCTCTCTCTGCCTCTGCCTGCCACTCTGCCTGCTTGTGCTCTCTCTGTGACAAATAAATAAAATCTTTAAAAAAAAAAAAAAAAAGACAAAGTATACTTTGTTAAAAGACAAAAAAAAAAATTAAGAGTAACAAAGGGGGCATTTTCATGATAAAGAAGTTAACCTTCAGGAAAATACAATTATAAACAAACATATACACACCTAACAACAGAATCCCAAAATACATGAAGCAAAAACTGACAAGAGAAATACACAATATAGTAACAGTAATTAACTACAATAACTAATAGAACTAGACAAAAAACAAAGATACAAAACTGAACACTACCAACCATGTTAACTTAAATGGCATTTATAAAACTCACCAACAACCAACAGTAAAATATACACGATTTTCAAGCACACTTGGAATATTTTCCAAGATGGACCACATGGTAGCCCATAAAACAATGACTTTATTTTTTTTTTTTTAATTTATTTATTTGTCAGAGAGAAAGGGAGAGAGAACACAGGCAGACAGAGTGGCAGGCAGAGGCAGAGGCAGAAGCAGGCTCCCTGCCGAGCAAGGAGCCCGATGTGGGACTCGATCCCAGGATCCTGGGATCATGACCTGAGCCGAAGGCAGCCGCTCAACCAACTGAGCCACCCAGGCGTCCCAAAAACAATGACTTTAAAAGGACTAAAATCATATGAATATGTTTTACTCCAAGGGAATTAAATTAGAAATCAACAGAATGAAATCTGGGAAATCTCCATTTGGAAATTAATCTATGACTTCTAAATAATCCACTGGTCAAAGAAATTACAAAAAAAAAATTAGGAAATATTTGAACTCAATGAAAATAAAAACACAAATTATTCAAAATCTATGGGATACAGCTAAAGTAGTGTTTAGAAAGAAATTTACATCTCTATTACATACCTGTATTACGAAAGAAGAAAGGTCTCAAATCAACAACCTATTCGCCCACCTTAAGAAATTAGAAAAACAACAAACTAAATCCAAATCAACCAAAGGGAAGGAAATAATAAAGATCAGTACAGAAATCAATGGAATGCAAAATACAAAAATGGGAGGTAGGGGATCCATGAAGCCAAAAGTTATTTCTTTAAAAAAAAAAAAATCAAGGTCAAAACAGGGGAAAGGAGGAAAGGAAGAAGGCAGAAAGGCAGAGAGAGCACAGAGATACGCAAATTACCAAAGTCAAAAATAAAAGGAGGAACACATCACTTCTAAACCTACAGAAATTTAAAGGACTAAAAGGGAACACTATAAACAACTGTATGCCAATAAATCAGACAACTCAGATGAAATGTTCAAATTCCTGGAAAAACACAAATTACCAAAACTAACTGAATAAGAAATAAAAATCAGAATAAGCCCGTAACAAGAAACAGAATTACATAATAAAAACCATTACACAAAGAGTGTCACTGAGATGTAGAAGAACCAGGCTGGACCAGATGTGAGAAACCCGAATACCAGCCCTGGCCATAAAGAAAATGTTTTACATGATTTTAAGAAAGTCATTTAATATCCTCTCTGTGTCTCCATTTTCTCATCTACATCATGAAAGGGACAGACTTCAACCATTCTACAAGTGTGATTCTAAGCAATTAAGAATTCCCTAAGGAGGTATGTGACTTAGGGCAAAACCAGATACTCCATCATGTTAAATTCCAAAAAAGCATTTGCAAGTCAATCATCAAGGGTATTCTAAAAAGCCCCTTAATTTTTTAAAAAAGATTTTACATGTGTATTCGAGAGAGAGAGAGAGAGCGCGCGCACGCATGAACAGGGTGGAGGGACAGAGGGAGAGGGAGAAGTAGACTCCCTGATGAGCAGGGAGCCTGATACAGGGCTTGATCCCAGCACCCTGATTCTGAAGGCAGACGCTTTAACCAACTGAGCGATCCAGGCACCCCTTAAAAGCTCTTCAGTAGGATATAAAGAACTGTCTGAAGAATAAAGTTAACACATCTCAGGATAGATAAGCATTTATAATGAGGTACCTGAAAACTGGTGTCTGGCACTGCTATACATAAGCCTAGAAGAGGACAAGAAGAATTTCAAGTTTTCACTTGACAATGTGATCTTATTAAATGTCAAAATGGTAAGAAAATTGGGAATATACTGCCACACCAGTAAGTTACAGAGGCATGGCAAGTTATACTACATTTAGATTTTAAGAATTCAAATTAAACTCTCAGGCTGATAGGACCCAGAGTACACAGAAATCTAAAGATCACCACTATTTCCTAAAAACCACACATCCTGCTATGTTGAGGTAACTAATGAACCCTACAGAAAGTAACCTATCATCAGAAAGAATATGGGTTAAAAAGCCAAAAAACAGGGGTGCCTGGGTAGCTCAGTGGTGTCCAACTCTTCATTTGGGCTCAAGTCATTATCTCAAGGTCATGGGATCCAGCCCTGTGTCCGGCTCTGCACTCAGTGCAGTCTACCTCTCCACCCCCCCCAGCTTGTGCTCAATCCCATCCTGCTTATGCTCACCCGTGCTCCATCACTCTTGCTCTTTCTCTCAAATAAAAATCTTAAAAGAAAAAAAAAGACAAAAACAAAATAGACTGCAGAAAAATTAGTTATCCTATCCTTGTACAGAAGCAGCCCCTAGGATAGACCCCAATAACCCCTGCCGCTTGGCATCCATACCCTTATATAATTCCTCCTTGTGAACGTACACTGGACTTGCTTCTAACAGAGTATGACAAATATCAGGGTATGTCACTTCAGAGGTCAGTCACAAATACACTGCGGGCTTCCATCTTGGGCCTCGTCCCTTGCTCTGCCAGCTGCCATGCTTTGAGCTGTCCTACACAGACAACACCAGGCAAAGACTGAGGTACTCAGTCCCGCAACCTGCAAGAAACAGAATCCTCCTCCAGTTGAGCTTTCAGATGAAACCGAAGCTCTCTCTGGCCAACAACTGAACTGCAATCTCATGGAAGACCTTGATCCAGAGCCTCTCAGTTAAGCAATGCCCAGATTCCTGATCCACAGACAACTATGACAGAAAATACACTGGTTGTTTTGCCCAAACTGTTAAATTTTGCTACAGAGTGTAAGATAACTAACATAAGGCCCCCTAATATTGGACAGACAGGAAAAAAGGGAGGTAATGGCCAAAGGGTCTGAGTTTCCTTTTGGGGTAATAAAACTGTTCTAAAATTGATTGTAATGACTACCGCACAACTCTGTGAACATACACAAAACCCTGAATTCTACACGTAAAGGGGGTGAACTGTATGGCATGAGAATTCTATCTCAATAAAGCTGTTACCAGAGAGGACAACTAACATACTTTGTATATGAAATTACTTCTGAAATCTTGTAAGAACTTTTAATTACTTTGAAAGAAGTGTGAAAAAGTTCTTAGCAAAAATAACTAAACTGATCGAGAGAAGGACGGTAACTTCAGATAAAGACAGACTTCAAAGATTAGGCAAGAATAAGCAAAAAGACAGAAAAACTGGTAAACTACCTACGCTTGCAGGTGATATAACTAGATACCTAAATAAATAAATAACTGGATACCCAAAAAAACTGAAGCATATAAAAAGTACTACAATAAGAAAATTTAGAAAAGAATTAGGACTATAAAATTGACAAACATCAATAACTGCCATAAACAAACAATAAAAAAGAAGTAATATAAAAAGTTATCATTTCAAAGACCTCATTTACAATCTTAACCAAAAAAAGAAAATACCTAGGCAAACCTATACAAAGAAAACTTAAGGGGTGCCTGGGTGGCTCAGTGGGTTAAAGCCTCTGCCTTCAGCTCAGGTCCTGACCCCAGGGTCCTGGGATCGAGCCCCACGCCGGGTTCTCCACTCATCGGGGAGCCTGTTTTCCCCTCTCTCTCTCTGCCTACTTGTGATCTCTCTCTGCGTGTGTCAAATTAAAAAAAAAAAAAAGAAAGAAAGAAAAAAAAAAAAAAGAAAGCTTAAAACTTCCCTGCAAGACTTAAAAACAAACCTGGAAGATGGAAAATCTATCACCCTTGGATACAGAAACAACATTATGTTATCAGTTCTTCCTAACTTATAAAATTAGTATTATCCTAATAAAAATAGCAAGTTTTGTTTTTATCTAGAGCTATAAAAGTTAAAAATAAAGTTCATAAAAATAAATAGAGGCTGTGGGACCCAGGCAGAGGCCAGGGTTGTGTGTCAGAGAGTGAATCTGCCCCCCTCCCCCGTGTGCTGCCACCATGCCAGACAGCTGGGACAAGGACACATACCCCACCCCGAGACATCAAGACCCTGCACCGTATGCCTCTGCCCGCACCACAGACCTCACTGCCCAACCCCATAACCTATCTGATGAAGGCCTTCCACTTCCTCATGGACAGGCCGGTAAACCTAGCAAGAGTTTATAGAGCAGTGGCATGAAAAGAACAGGTACTACTACTACCACCAGGAGTTCCGCCATGTGCCAGACATCACTGAGTGCTGGAAAAGGATATCTTGTGCATGTTTGAAGCTGAAATGCAATAGAGAAGAGACTGTAAAGTTGATCAAGAAATTGTCAACATTATCCAGTCAAGGCTGAAGGCCTGTCAGCAGAGGGAATGTGAGCTGGCTCAGTTCACCCAGATGGCCAAGGCCTACCAGGACCACTATCACAACATGGGGGGCACATTAGTCTGCCACGAAGTGCCTGGCAAAACAAAAGGAGTGGATGCTGGCTAAGAGAAAGGTGGCTAAAGAGACCACCACTGCCTAAAGCAGCTCCTTGAGCACCTTCACAAAACTAGTACTACTAAAAGGAAGAGTAATCAGAAACCTGTTTCTGGTACCACCTTCAGTCCCCACCCTGGACCTGTTGACCTTACTAGTCCCATCTCCCTTTAAATCCAGCTACAACTAAGCTTATAAGAGAAATAAACAAAAGAACCTACTAAAAAAAATAAAAGATAAATTCAAAAGAATAACCAGGAAAACTGGGGAGGGGGAGGGAACAATATGTGAGGAACAGAAATGAAAGTGCTCTACTAGACAGTAAAGCAGATTCAAAGCCTCTTGAAATTAAATGTTTGGATACCAATACATGAACAAACAACCAAAAGAATAAAATTCAGGAAGAGACTCAAGAATATATTGAGGGGCACCTGGGTGACTCAGTGGGTTAAAGCCTCTTCCTTCGGCTCAGGTCATGATCCCAGGGTGCCAGGATCGAGCCCCACGTCAGGCTCTCTGCTCAGCAGGGAGCCTGTTTCCTCCTCTCTCGGCCTGCCTCTCTGCGTACTTGTGATCTCTGTCAAATAAATAAATAAATAAATAAAATCTTTTTTAAAAAAAAGAATATATTGAAATCTAATACATGATAAAACTGTAATCTCAAATCAGTATAAAATGGGAAGATGGATAGCCACTCAGAAAAAGAAAACTGTATCCATACTTCATATTATACTTCTAAATAAAAGTCCAAATGGATCAGGGACTGAAATTTGAAATGAAACAATGTAAATACTAAGAGAAAAAAGGAGTGAATACTTTCATACCCTGGTGTGGGGAAAAAACTGCAGCTATTACTTGAATCTAAAAGAAAAAAGAGACTGATAAATTATACAAGTTTTTTAAAGACTGCATGGCAAACACCATAAGTCAAAAAACAAAAGCAAATGTAGAAGTTTAAAACATATCACAGGGGTTCCTGGGTGGCTCAGTCGTTAAGTATCTGCCTTCAGCTCAAGTCATCATTCCAGGGTTCTGGGATCAAGGCCCCCATCAGGCTCCCTGCTCAGCGGGAAGCCTGTTTCTCCCTCTCCCACTCCCTCTACTCCACTGTGTTCCCTCTCTCACTGTCTCTGTCAAACAAATAAACAAAATCTTAAAAAAAAGAAAAATTCACAGGTATAAGGCTAATATCTCTAATATATAATTATTAAAAATTAAAGGAAAACAAGATGAATACTCAATTTTTATAAAAGCAAAAGATACAGGGGCATCTGGGTTGCTCAGTCAGTTAAGCATCTAACTCTTGATTTCGACTCAGGTCACAGTCTAAGGGTTATGAGATCAAGTCCTCCATTGGGTTCTATGCTGGATATGGAACCTGCTTAAGATTCTCTCTCTCTCTCTCCCTTTGCCCCTTCCAACCACCATACTCCCTCTCCAAAAGGAAAAAAAAAAAAAGAAAGAAAAAAAAAAAAAAAAAGGCAAAGGGCACCTGAATGGCTCAATCGGTTGGGCATCTGCCTTCAGCTCAGGTCATGGTCTTGAGATCCTGGGATCAAGCCCCCCGTCAAGCTCCCTACTCAGCAGGGAGTCTGCTTCTCCCTCTCCCTCTCTACTCATGTTCTCTCTTTATCAAATAAATAAATAAAATCTTTAAAAAAAAAAAAAAAAGAAGAAAAAGAAGCAAAAGACAAACAGGAAAACTGACAAAAGAAAAGGACTTAAACATATGGAAAGATACTTTCTGTCATTTTTAAGAAAATACGTGCTTAAGTTACATAAGAATCTATCAACAAAAAAACACAGTTCAAAAAGAAGCCAATGTCCATCACCAGATGACTTGATAAGCAAAATATGGTATATACATACAATGGACCATTTTAGCTTTAAAAAGAAATTCTGACACATGCTACAACATGGACAAACCTGGGTGACATTTGATCAAGTGAAATAAGCCAGTCACAAGAAGGCAAGCATAATGATTCCACTTACATGAGGTACCTAGAATAGTACCTCACTGACCGAAAGAATGGTGGTTGCCCAGGGCAGGTAGGCAGGGAATGGGGAGTTATTTAAAGGGTACGGGGATGCCTGGGTGGCTCAGTGGGTTAAAGCCTCTGCTTTCGGCTCAGGTCATGATCCCAGGGTCCTGGGATCGAGCCCCACATCGGGCTCTCTGCTCCGCTGAGAGCCTGCTTCCTCTCTCTCCCTGCCTGCCTCTCTTGCCTACTTGTGGTCTCTGTCTGTCAAATAAATAAATAAAATCTTTAAAAAAAAAAAAAAAAGGGTACAGAGTTTTAGTCTGGGATGATGTAGTACTTTTTGAGGTGAATGGTGGTGATAGCTACATAACAATGAGAATGTCCTTGTGCCAGTGAATAATGGTTAAAATAGTAACTTTCAAGCTATGTATATTTTACAATTTTTAAAGCTACAGAAAACAATGCTTACCTATCAAGACTAGCAAAAATCCAGTAATATGACAACATACTGTGTTAACAAAGATGAGAACAACAGGCACTCTTACACACTGTGATGAGAATGCAGAGCTGACACCACTCCTACCAAGGGGAATTTGGAAATCTAGAAAAATCATTATGTACCCTTCAACTAGACAATCCTACTTCTAGGAATCTACTGTGAAAAAAAATTCATAAATACAAAACAATATATGCATATAGTCATTAAATGTGACATTATTTGAAGTTGGGAAAACTTGGAAACATCCCATAAATCCATCAATAAGGGACTTGATGAATACAGAAAGATATACACATAATAAAATAATACAGAGCCAGAAAAGACCTCTACATAATGATAAAAACAATCTTCAGGCTATAACATGTAAAAGGAAGAGACCAAACAACATATATAATAGGCTACCCTTTGTATATGGAGGAGAGGGGCAAGAATGAATATATATATATAATTTTACTAAGAAACACTGGAAAGATAAACCCCAAACTATTTTTTTTTAAATTACCAATAGATGGGGTACCTGGGTGGCTCAGTGGGTTGAGCCTCTGCCTTCGGCTCAGGTCATGATCTCAGGGTCCTGGGATCAAGCCGCACATGGGCTCTCTGCTCAGCAGGGAGCCTGCTTCCTCCTCTCTCTCTGCCTGCCTCTCTGCCTATTTGTGATCTCTATCTCTCTCTGTGTTAAATAAATAATCTTTTTTTAAAAATTACCAGTAGGGGAAGGAAGGAATGAAATAGAAAGAAGGCAGCATTTTAAATGTACATCCTCAGTACAAGTACTACATAGTAGGGCACATAGGTGGCTCAGGGAGTCAAGCATCTGACTCTTGATTTTGGCACAGATCGTGCTCTCAGGATCATCAGAGCGAGGTCTGGCTCAGCACTGAGCATGGAGCCTGCTCAGGATTCTCTCCCTCCTTCTCCCTCTGCCCCTCCCAACTCATACTGTCCCTCTCTCTAAAATTAATTAATTCTTTTTTTTTTTTTTTAAGTACTACACAGAAACTTTAGGCTGAACTCAACAATCAATTAGTAGTAATACTGACATTATTATTATTTTTGAAAACATTTTATTTAACATTTTATTTATTTGAGAGAGAGAAAGAACAGATGGAAAGAGAAGAGGCAGAGGTTGAGAGAGAAGCAGATTCCCTGCTCAGCTCAGAGCCCAATACGGGCTCAATCCCAGGACCCCAAGATCATAACCTGAGCCCAAGGCAGACTACTTAACTGAATGAACCACCCAGGCACCGCTGAAACTATTTTAATATATACAGTAAGCCAATACAAATATGTTAATACTTTAGAAATCAAGATTTTCAATGAGAAAAGGAGATAAAGTATAAAATCCAGTGAGTAAAATAAAAATCCACAATGTTAAATTTGAACCAGAAACTATATAACTGATTTTTTTCCCCTCCCAAAAAGTGTTTGCTAGCTCTGTCCTCTGAAGAAAATATATTCTAGGGGCACCTGAGTGGGGTCAGTTAAGTATCTGCCTTCAGCTCAGAGGGTCATGATCCTGGAGTGCACGGATTGAGCCCCAAATCGGGGATCAAGCCCCACATCAGGCTTTCTGCTCAGCTGGGGTCTGCTTCTCCCTCTGCCTCTCCCCTGCTTGTGCTTGCTCTCTAATAAATAAATCTTAAAAAAAAAAAAAGGAAAGAAAACATATTCTCTGTGCACTAAAAAGTCCTAGAACCAATCACAACCCATTAACACTGAGTATATCCAGTAACCAGACAGTCTACTCCCCACAAATAAAAACTAGCATTCGTTAAAGGAATGATGGATTCTAGGTCTGAAATAAGGCATCTATAAGAGAAGCCCAGGACAGTAGTTGGTATTGACAGAAAGCAAGTTATCAAAGGTCAATAGATCATATCAAAAGAACACTGAAACCAAAAGAAAGAAATTCCCACAGGCCAAAGGTGGGACAATCTGAACATCAAAAAGATCAACATAAGTGATAGAAACACAAGAATATATTAAAAAAGAAAAACACAAGCCATAATTTTTAAAAAGAAAGAAAAAAAAAACAAAAAACCCACACCTCACAGGAAGTAATACTAACCTCCTTTATCTGAAACCTGGCCTTAAAAAGAAAATTAAGTATTTACCCTGTCTGTTAAGTTCATTTTATTTATTTATTTTTTTAAAGATTTTATTTATTTATTTGTCAGAGAGAGAGAGCACAGGCAGACAGAGAGGCAGGCAGAGGCAGAGGGAGAAGCAGGCTCCCCGCCGAGCAAGGAGCCCGATGTGGGACTCGATCCCAGGACGCTGGGATCATGACCTGAGCCGAAGGCAGCTGCTTAACCAACTGAGCTACCCAGGCATCCCTGTTAAGTTCATTTTAAAAAAACAGGATTACAAAAGGAAACCAAATCACTGACAGTTATTAAAATATTAAAAGTAAACAAATTTGTGATATGTGCTGTATTAGCACATTAAGCGAATTCTGTTGGCAAGTCGAATAACTACTGTAGTTCCAATGCAGTGATGAGCACACAATAATGTGAGGTGTCTACAACAGCTGTCTTGTGATATGAAAATTCTCTAGTTTCTACTGATACCAAACTCAGACACTGCGAACACTTTAGGTTATTGCCTGCCTACATTCATAACTGAAGCAGAGGTTAACTTTCAGTTAGACGTCCTCACAAAATAAAGAAACTTTTTCCCCACAGTTCTAAGAGGAATGTTTACAGTAATACAGGCCTACCTAAAGGAACAAGAAAAATCTCAACCTAACCTTATACCTGAAAGGACTAGATAAAGAACAAGGCCCAAAGTTTGAAGAAAGGAAAGAAATCCTAAAAGATCAGAGCAGAAACAAAATAAAGACTAAATATAAAGAAGATCAATGAGGGGCGCCTGGGTGGCTCAGTGGGGTAAAGCCTTTGCCTTCGGCTCGGGTCATGATCCCAAGGTCTGCTTCCTCCTCTCTCTCTGCCTGCCTCTGCCTACTTGTGATCTCTCTCTGTCAAATAAATAAATAAAAATCTTAAAAAAATAAAAAAATAAAAAAAAATTTTTAAAGATCAATGAAACTAAGAGCTGCTCTCTGAAAAAAATAAAACTGATAAATCTTTAGACAGACTAATTAAGAAAAAAAGGACTTGAATCACACCAAAAATGAAAGAGAAGTTACAGAACACCACAAAAATACAAAGGATTATAAAAGACTACTACAAAGAATCACATGCCAATAAATTTGGCAATCTACAAGAAATAGATAAATTCCTAGGAATAGAGAAGAAAGAGAAAATTGAACAGACTGATTACTAGTAATGAAATTCAATAACTCATCGAAAAACTCCCCACAAACAAAAGTCCAGGACCATGTGGCTTCATCAGTCAATTCTACAAAATATTAAAAAAGGGGTGGGTGCCTGGCTGATTCTGTCAGTGGAACATGCAACTCTTTAACTCTGTGTCATGAGTTCAAGCCCCATGTTGTGCACACAGATTACTTTAAAAAAAATAAAAATAAAAATAAAATAAAGAAGAATTAATACCTATTCTTCTCCAATTATTTCAAAACTAGAAGAGAAATGCGAGTTTCCAAATTCATTCTCTGAAGCCATCATTACCCTGACACCAAAACCAGATAAAGACACAACCAAAAACAAAACAAAAAACACTACAGGCCACTATCTCTAATGAATACAGACGTAAAAACCCACAACAAAATATCAGCAAACTGAACCCAACAATATATTCTAAAATAATCACCACAATCAAATGGGCTTTATTCCTGGGATGCGAACATGGTTCAGTATTCATAAATGGATCATGGTTCAATGTTCATGATACAACACCACATTATCAAGTATAAAAACAACCATAGTATCATCTGAACAGATGCAAAAAAAGCATTTAACAAAGTATAAAATCCACTCACAATAAAAACTCTCAACAAAGTAGGTTTAGAAAAAACACACCTCAACGTAATAAAAGTCACAAACGACAAACCCACACACGGCTAATATCATACTCAAGGGTGAAAAGCCAAAAAAAAAAAAAATCTTTCCTATAAGATTAGGAACAAGACAAGGATGTCTGCTCTTGCCATTTTTACTCAAAACAGTGCTGGAAGCGCTAACCACAGCAGTCAGACAAGAAAAAAAATAATAAAAGGCATTCAAAACTGGTAAGAAAAAAATAAAACTGTCACTATTTGCAGATGACATGATACCATAAAAATCTCACCTAAAATCCTAAAAACTCTCCCAAAAAACTGTTAGAACATGAAATGAACTTGGTAAAGCTGCAGGATACAAAATCAATACACAAAAATCTGCTGTTTATATCCACTAATAACAAGATATCAGAAAGACAAAGTAAGAAAGCAATCTCACTAACAATTCCATCAAAAAGAATAAAAACACCTAGCAATAAATCTCACCAAAGGGACGCCTGGGTGGTTCACCCAGTTAAACCACTGCCTTCGGCTCCAGTGGTGATCCCAGGGTCCTAGGATCAAGTCCCGCATCAGGCTCCTTGCTGGGCATGGAGCCTGCTTCTCTCTCCACCTCTGCCTGCCACTCTGCCTCCTTGTGCATGCGTGTTATCTCTGTGTCTGTCTCTCTCTCTTTCTGACAAATAAATAAATAAATATTTTAAATAAATAAATGAATGAATGAATCTATCTCACCAAGAATGAAAAGACCTGTATGCTGAAAACTGTAAGACACTGATGAAAGAAACTGAAGACACAAATAAATGGAAAGATATATCATGCTAAAGGATTGGAAAATTAGTATTACTAAAATATCCACACTACACAAAGAGCTACAGATTTAATGCAGTCCTTATGAAAATACCAACAGAATTTTTCACAGAACTAAACAAACAAAAAATCCTAAAAGTCATGTGAAACTACAAAAAGACTAGAACCAAAGCAATCTTGAGAAAAAAGAAGGAAGATGAAGGTATCACAATCCCAGATTTCACACTATACTACAAAGCTATAATAATCACAACAGTATGATACTGGCACATAAATCTATGGAAGAGGACTGAGAGCCCAGAAATAAACCCATCCTTTAAGGTCAATCTCGCTGCATCTCTGTCAAATAAATAAATAAAAGCTTAAAAAAAAAGAAAGAAAGAATATGCTATAGGAAAAACACAGTCTCTTCAATAAATGGGTGTGGGGAAACTAGACATTACATGCACAATAATGAAACTGGACCACTTTCTTACACCATACACAAAAATGAACTCAAAACAGATTAAAGATCTAAATGTAAATCCTGAAACCATAAAACTCCTAAAAGAAAACATAGTAAACCCACTGGCAGCAGCCTTAACATTTTTCTGGATATGTCTACTGAGGCAAGGGGGAAAAAGCAAACAAAATTGGGACTACACCAAATTAAAAAGCTTTTGCACAGCAAAGGAAACCATCATCACAAGGAAGGCAATCTGCTGAATGGAAGATATTTGGAAATCATGTATCTGATAAGGGATTAATATCCAAAATATAGAAAGAACTCAAACAACATCAAAGTAATAACCATAATCTGCTTAAAATGGGCAAAGGGCCTGAACATTTTTTAAAAGAAGACATACAGATGGCAAACAGATACATGAAAAGGTGTTCAACATCAGTAATCACCAGGATCATCCAAATCAAAACCATGAGAAATTACATCACATCAGTCAGACTGGCTAGTGTCAAAAAGACAAGATATAACAAATACTTGACAAGGATGTGGAGAGAAATGAACCCTCATACACTGTGGTGGCAATGTAAACTGGTTACAGCCACTCTTTAAACAGTATAGAGGTTCCTCAAAAAACTAAAAATAGAATTATCATACGATTCAGTAATTCCACTTCTGGATATTTACCTAAAAATAAAGAAAACACTAATTTGAAAAGATATATGCGTCTACGGCCATACCACCCTGAACGCGCCCGATCTCGTCTGAAAAGATATATGCATCCCTATGTTTACTGCAGCATTATTTACAACAGCCAGGATATGGAAGTAATCTAAGTGTCCAACGGCAGAAAGATGATAAAGATATGGTATATATGCACAATATTATTCAGTCATAGAAAAGAATAAAATCTTGCCCTTCACAAAATGAATGGGCCTAGAAGGTATGCTAAGTGAAATAAGTCAAAGACAAATACTGTATTTCATTTATGAGTGGAAATCTATAAAACAAACCAACAAGAACAACAGAAAACAGAAAAAGACTCATAAGGAACAAACTGGTGGTTGTCAGAGGGGAGGAGGGTATGGGATAGGTGAATAGCAATTAAGAAGTACAAACTTCCCACTATAAAATAAGTAACTCACAAGGATGAAAAAGACAGCATAGGGTACATAGTAACACTGCAATAACCTTGTACGATGACAAATGACAAATACACTTACTGTGGTGAGCATTTTGTATGTAAGTGTTGACTTGCTACATTATACACCTGAAAGTAATATATGTCAACTCTTGTTTCAATTTTTTTATTTTAAAGAATTCTTTTTTCCCCACGCAAGTGTCTTATCCTGAATTCCACCACTGACTCCAGGATAAGAATCCCACTCCCTAGGAACTTGGATACCAGCCTCAAACCCCAAAAACCTCTGTTAGAACCCAATCCAAGTAATCAATTCAATCTACATCCAATTCTTCCTTAATATGGGGGGACTCCAATCCCAAGCCTCCCTCCTTTCCTCACATCAGCCCCCTCCATTTTTACCCTCACCTCCAGTAAGCACACAATCGTTTACTGAGCACTCACATGCCAAATATTATTCTAAATACTAAACGTGCAGTAACTCATTTACACCTCCATAATAACCTTCTGAGGTACTACTATTACTATTCCCAATTCAAAAAAAAAGGGAAAATAAGCTGAGAATACACCACTTCAACTACACCCTTGCTAATTTCCTAACTGCATTTTCTATTTTTCTTCCATTGCATTTGCCTAGCAAAACTCAACTCCAGACAATCCAACTGTCCACTGTCTCCTTTTCTGTGCTTCTGAACTGCTAGTGGGGGAAAAAATATCTTGCAATCTCCGTACAGTTTAAACTAAGTCATCAATGATACCTGGCAAATCCTTCTATAAGCTTCCCTCATCAAAGCTCTGACCATTCCCTATGGGGGCTATTTCAAAACTCCGTTCTCCTCAAATCTCTTATCTTATGTTTACATTTATGCTTCTGCTTTATGAAGCAGATGACTTCATAAGAGGTAAATGCCATCTGATAGGAATGGCCTCAACTTCTAGCAATGAACCAAACCAATAAACTCAACTTTGTCCATCCTCATTCTTTTGTCTGGTTACAATAGAAAAGCTGCCTAAGGCTCACCCATTACCCATGCTCCGCCATCTCAAGAAGTTCCTCAGAAGCCTCCCGCTTCTCTATCTACCTATTCTTTCTTCACCTAAAGGAACCACCTTTCTTAAAATTCAGTTTACAGCATTACTTTTATCTTTAAAACCTCCAACTGCTGCTGCCAGTATCACTTCAACTTATGTTTAAAGGTCATAAGGTACTAATTACTTTTTGTTTTCCCTATCCCACATAAACTATTCCTCGTAACTTAGTTCTCATTATTAGACAACAGATTTTCTTCTTGAGCTGTGTAAAATAACATCATTTTTAGAAAGTTTTAGACTTTCCCATATAATTATTTTCCCCTGTCAACAATATATCCTGTTTAGAATGCTAGTTTCCCATCAAGTGACAAGCTACATCTCATTCAATATTCTGTTCAAAAGTGTTCCCTACCATTTCCAACATTTTTCTCTGGGCACACTCCCCTCAACTGAAGGTCTTCTTTACCCCACTCCCCACAGCACTCGGCATTCCCACACTCTCTACCAGTGATAAGGGAATCACTTTTCCTTTCCTCATTAAAATCTGGACAACAGCCCACAGGAGAACTCCTCCCTTCAGAGGAATTGTCTTACCAGCTACTAAGATGATAACACGTTTTCACTATAGGAATAAGAAAAGGCTGCCACTGTTCCACAAACCAAGCAAAAGCATCACCCAAAATGTGATCTAGGAAATCCAGAGGTGAGAGAAGAGTCACTTCACACACTAAACAGTGAAAGAAACCACATAAAAAAACAAATTCTGGACCTTCAATTCAATGCAATTCTACTGAAGGTTAAGTAAACTTTCTAGTAACAAAGTTTATAATCACATCTACAAAGCTACAGGGAAAATAAAGCCATGATGACAAATGGTAATGTGCACTCACTGGAGGAGATGGATGGATGAAGGAAAAGGAGACCTAAGAGCTGAGGGAACACAATTCCCAAAGAAGGAGAATATACTGACCTGGGGAAGAGGGTTAATTTTAAGTAGAAGCCCCACCCCCTGTAACAGACAAGAGTGGTAGATAAAGGTAGATGGGGAAAGACAGGTAAAGGAAGACTCTTTATATACAGACTCAGAGCAAGGAAGGAGTAAAACAAGAGACTTTAAGGGAGTGGTGAACATTTTAAACAGTCATTGGGGAGAATCAATCTAGGGGAGAATCAATCTAGGGGGAATAAGTGAGGACCGGAAGTAAGGCAGTCACCTTGAAAATGGAGAGGAGAAGACAAATTCAAAGAATGCAGACTGAGTTACCTACTGGATGTGGACAGTGAAAAGAGAAGGCTATGGAGTGTGACCTAAGCAACTACGTGGCTGGAGGAGAATGGACTATGACAAGGAGTATAGGAACAATCTCAGGGGAAAGATGCAGCTCCAAATCTCCATTTCCAGAAACCCAGACTTGCAACTGCCTACTGAAGTACTAAGGTAAACATACATAAGATTAAGTATAAATGATTGGATACTGGATCTCTCTTTCTGAATTTCCTTTTTTTTTTTCCTTCTGAATTTCCTAAACACCTTCCCAACCCAGGACAAATCAGCAGACAGTTTATATAAAAACAAGTCAACAGACTTTAGGATACTGTCCGAATCAGATTTCTGAGCTCTTTTCAAGGGCTCTAAACTTTTAGGCAGATCGATGGGTTTTTTACCCATTTTCAAAAACTTACAGCTTGAACAAAGTTGAAGGATTCACAGTTCCTGATTTCAAAACTTATTACAAAGCTACAGTAACCAAAACAATGTGCTACTGCCATAAGGACATACAGACCCATGGACTACAATAGGGCCCAGAAATAAATCCTTCCATGTACGGTCCTGTGATTTTTGACAAGCAAGCCACATTCAATGGAGAAAGGACAATCTTGTCAGCAAATACTACTGACATAACTGGGTATCCATATGCAAAAGAATGAAGTTAGACCCTTACTTTATACCATACACAAAAACTAACTCAAAATGATCAAAGACCTGGGACGCCTGGGTGGCTCAGTTGGTTGAGCGGCTGCCTTTGGCTCGGGTCATGGTCCTGGCATCCTGGGATCGAGTCCCGCATTGGGCTCCTTGTTAGGCAGGGAGCCTGTTTCTCCCTCTGCTTCTGCCTGTGCTCATTCTCTCTGACAAATAAATAAATAAAATCTTAAAAAAAAAAAAAAAAAAGATCAAAGACCTAAACAAGAGAGTTAAAACTATAGAACTAATGGAAGGAAACACAGCAGAAAAGCTTCAAGACATTAAATTTTGAAATAACTTCTTGGATATTCCACCAAAAGCATAGGCAACAAAAGAAAAAAAAAATAAAGAAACTTAATTAACGTTAAAAACTTGTAGATCAAAGGACACTACCAACATAGTAAAAAGAAACCTACATAATAGAAAAAAATATCTGCAAATCATGTATTTACTAAGGGATTAATACCCAGAATATATAAAGAATCTCTAAATCTCAAAAACAAAACAAATTGATTTAAAAAAAAAAAACAGGCAAAAGGGTGCACCTGGATGGCTCAGTCAGTTAGGCATCTGCCTTTGGCCGGGGTCATGATCCCGGTGTCCTGGAATTGAGCCCTGAGTTGGGCTCCCTACTCAGCAGGAAGTCTGCTTCTCCCACTTCCTCTGCTGCTCCCTTGCTTGTGCTCTCTCCCTCTCCCCATCATTCTCTGTCAAATAAATAAAATCTTTAAAAAATAAAAGCAAAAAATAAAAACAGGCAAAAGACTTGAATGGGGGGTACCTGGGTGGCTCAATGGGTTAAGCATCTGCCTTCAGCTCAGGTCGTGGTCTCAGGGTCCTGGAATCAAGCCCCGCATCGGGCTCTCTGCTCAGAGGGGAGCCTCCTTCCCCCTCTCCCTCTACCTGCCTCCCTGCCTACTTATGATCTCTGTCAAATAAATAAATAAAAACTTAAAAAAAAAAAAAAAAAAAAAAAAGACTTGGGGGCACCTGGATGGCTCAGTGGGTTAAAGCCTCTGCTTTCAGCTCGGGTCATGATCCCAGGGTCCTGGGATCAAGCCCCCACATCAGGCTCTCTGCTCAGCAGGGAGCCTGCTTCCCTTCCTCTCTCTCTCTGCCTGCCTCTCTGCCTACTTGTGATCTCTGTCAAATAAATAAATAAAAATCTTTATTAAAAAAAAAAAACTTGAATAGGTATTTCTCCAAAGATGACATACAAATGTCCAGTAAGCACATAAAAAGATGTTCAACATCACTAATCATTAGAGAAATAAAATCAAAACCATTTAACACCTGTTACAATGGCTATCATGCAAAACAAACAACAAATGTTGGCCAGGACATGCAGAAATTGCAGTCCTTGTACACTGCCGCTGGAAATGTCAACTGGCCCAACCACTGTTCAAAACAATATGGTAGTTCTTCAAAAAATTAAACACAGAATTACCAGATGTCCTAGCAATCCCTCTTCTAAGGTATATAGCCAAAAGAACTGAAGCAGGGACTCAAAAGAGATATTTGTACAACAATGTTCAAAGCAAACTTATAATAGCTAAAAAGCAGAAACAACCAAAATGCTTATGACCAAATGAATGGATAAACAAAATGCAGTACATATATACAATGGAATAAGATTAGCCGTAGAAAGGAATAAAATTTCCGATACACACTATATGAACAAACTGTGAAAATACTATGCTAAGTGAAACAGACACAGAAGGACAAACACATGACTTCACTTGTACATGGTACCCAGGATAGTCAAATTCAGAGATTAAAGAAGTAGAATACAGGGACGCCTGGGTGGCTCAGTTGGTTAAGCGGCTGCCTTTAGCTCAGGTCATGATCCCAGCGTCCTGGGATCGAGTCCCACATTGGGCTCCTTGCTCGGCAGGGAGCCTGCTTCTCCCTCTGCCTCTGCCTGCCACTCTGCCTGTGCTCGCTCTCTCTCTCTCTCTCTCTCTGACAAATAAATAAATTAAATTAAAAAATAAATTAATTAAATTAAATAAATAAGTTTTAAAAAAAAGAAGAATACAGATCTTCCTCAACTTACATACAATAAACCCCTCAGAGTTGAAAATATAATTGTAAGCTAAAAATGCATTTAATACACCTAAACTGAGGGTATGTGCTATGGTTAGTGCTGTGAAGTGTGTAAACCTGGCAATTCACAGACATGTATCCTGGGGATAAAAATACATTATGTTTATAGAAAATAAAAAAAATAATAATAATAATACACCTAAACTTACTGAACACCATAGTTTAGCCCAGCCTACATTACACATGCCCAGAACACTTAAAATTAGCCTTTAATTGGGTAAAATCACTAACACAAGGTCCATTTTATAAGAAAGTATTCAACATCTCATGTAATTTATTGAAAACTGTACTGAAAGTGAAAAAACAGAACAGTTGTATGGGTTCAGAATATTTTGAAGTGTATCAGTTGTTTACCCTGGTGACCACAGGGCTGACTGGCAGCTGCTGCTCACTATCCTCTGCCCAGTATGAGGGGAGAGTATCATCAGCCACATCGCTAGCCTGGGAAAAGATCAAAATTCAAAGTGCGGTTTCTACTGAATGCATATCCCTTTCACATCATCAGAAAATCAAAAAATTTTAAATCAGACCACTACAAGTTGGGGATCATCCGCAGTGGTGCCAGAGGCTAGGGGAAGGGGGAAACGAGTTAGTGTTTAATGGTGATAGTCTGGAACGATGAAAAAGTTCTACAGCTGGTTAGTGATGACGGTTGTACCATCACAACAATCTGAATGTCCTTAATGCCACTGAATTATACACTTTAAAATGGTTCAAATCATAAATTTTATGTGACATATATTTTGCCACAATAAAAAAAAAATTAAAAATCAAGAACCTACAGCTTTCCTTTTATTCTTTCAGACCTATCATTCACAGTTAAGACTGCGGAGACTGTGAAATAGAACCAGTTTAATGTTTCTAGCCCAGTTTAATGTTTAATGTGTCTAGTCCTGACAGCCAGTTCAAGACACTGCCAGGTTCATACACGATCCTCAACTGTTTGAGAACGAGAGATGGATGATGGATAGACAGATTACTTTAAGTTCAAACTTACACACAAAAATTTCTAAACAAATCCAGTATTTTATGAAAATCACTCCAATGTATGTTAAAACAATTTTCTAATTTAAAATTTCATAGATGGGACACCTGGGTGGCTCAGTTGGTTGGACGACTGCCTTCGGCTCAGGTCATGATCCCGGAGACCCGGGATCGAGTCCCGCATCGGGCTCCCAGCTCCACGGGGAGTCTGCTCCTCCCTCTGACCTTCTCCTCGCTCATGCTCTCTCACTGCCTCTCTCTCAAATAAATAAATAAAATCTTAAAAAAAAAAAATAAATAAAAAATAAAATAAAATTTCATAGATGCATGGGACACCTGGTTGAGATGCCTCCTTAAAAGATTATCTGTGACAATCAAAAGAAAGTTAATCCCAAAAGCAATTTCCGGTCAAACTCCTTCATGAATAGAATTCTGTTGCAAGCCCCAGCTCCCTCTCCTCTCCTAGAATGGAATGCCCATCCTTCTGTAAGTAGTATAATGCCCAGCTCAACTGCCCTCTGCTCCTGACACCCTCCTGGACAGCCTCAGCCTAATTCGCTACTTCCTCTGAACGAAAAATGCACTGTCTCCACTACCCAAGTGGCACTTAGGATGGTGCTGGTACCTTAATTCACATATGTTTTGTCCCTCCAGTACTAGACTATAAACTTGTGAAGACCAAGACTTTTCTTGCTACTTTATTCCTAAACTCATTAACAAAAAGCCTTGCACGAAGTACAATTTTGTAATTTAGTGCAACTTTGGAAATTGCTGTTCCCACATCTCCCCACTCTCAACCCCCTCAGGGAAAGGGCCTTGGTAGCCAAACAATCTACAGTGAGGAAAAAAAATTGAAAAAAAATTAAAAGACAGGAAGGAAATAGGAAAACCTTTTTCAATGAAATAAAATACCAAAGAAAGGACTGTGGGCCAACACCTTCTCCAGAGAACCCAGCCCTACCATCCTAAGAGAAGGTCCTGGCCTTGAAGTCAGGGAGCAAGAACTCCCCACCCCTCGGGGGCGGGACACAGGGGGGCATCAAAAACAGGTAGTAGGACCATAGAAAGGTGGGAAGAAATGGTGATCACAGGGGTTAGAAGAGGAATGTTCTACTCAACCAAGCAGATGAAGTACAAGAGGATCAAGAAACAATAAGAATAGGAAAATATTAAAGACTTATCAATACCACTATAAATTTTAAGTCACTTCTGAAGGCTAGGTAATTACCCATTTGCATTTGTTCAGCACTTTGCAGGTTTCTTTTGTTTTCTTTTTTTCTAAGATTTCATTTGACAGAGAAAGCACAAGCAGGCAGAGCAGCAGAGGGGGAAGGAGAAGCAGGCTCCCAACTGAGCCGAGAGCCAGACATGGGGCTGGATCCCAGGACCCTGGGATCATGACCTGAGCCCAAGGCAGTAGCTTAACCAACTGAGCCACCAAAGCATCCACTTTGCAGTTTTCAAAGCGCTTAGATATATGCCACTTCACTGGGTCCCTATAATCTATAGGTTATGGAACAGCCCACAAATGTAGGCCCATTTTGCCCAGGGGAAAACTGAGGGTCTAAGAATTCAAATCATTTATCCTAGTTTTTCTAACCAGTCAAGGGCAAGGAGGGAGCCAAGAACACGGCACAATGTTTTTACTGCTGATCCAAGGCATCCCCATTACCTCCACACTGCACTTAACATGTACTTCCATTAAAGGCAGCGATCTTTTTTATGGAAATCATTTGCGCATAGGTCCTCTACAAAGACTGAATGCTCCTTGAGGGTTAAGAGATTTTTCTCTGAAACCCCACCACCAAGAAGAGACCACCATACAGAATATGTTCAATAACTGGATTAACTCTGAACACGAAACCTGCTTCCATTTTATATAATATAGACCCAAAAATTAAAGGATAAGCTCAATTCAGTGAACAAATTGAAATTTGAGTTCAATTCTTTTTTTTCTTAAAGTATAATTTTTTTTTTTTAAAGATTTTATTTATTTATTTGTCAGAGAGAGAGGGCACGAGGGAGCGAGCACAGGCAGACAGAGTGGCAGGCAGAGGGAGAAGCAGGCTCCCCGCAGAGCAAGGAGCCCGATGTGGGACTCGATCCCAGGACGCTGGGATCATGACCTGAGCCGAAGGCAGCCGCTTAACCAACTGAGCCACCCAGGCGTCCCTTAAAGTATAATTCTTAAATGTTATTTTGAGCTTATTTTGTTAATAGAGCATAAAACCTTAACAGCTGTGCTTAAGAAACTGAAACCAGAAAATGAAATCAGAGTAAAAATAACCATTAGGAATTTATATGCAGTTCTTTAATTTCCAGCCCCTCCTAGAGGATACTAGGGGATAAGAGGCAGAGGGATGACACACAAAACTTTACCTATACATTATTAACCACCAAAAATAACTATGATCTTAAAATTTCACTCACAATCTCCTATAACTGTATGCTAAAATTGTTCTTGCTACTACTGAACTAGAAGCCAAATTCTATTACAATAAAAATTCCTGGGACACCTGAGTGGCTCAGTCAGTTGGGTGTGTTTTGACACACAGAACTAAAATAAAATGGGTCTGAAAATAAAGATCTTCTTTCTAGTGTTTGTACCTAGTCAAGGGTCTGGCTCAGTAAATATCTAACAAATGCATGAACATTGTTAGAATTTTAGATGTGGTAGTGACACAGCTTGTGATGTCATTCAACAAGATGACCAGGGTACACAAACATCAGCTTCCTACCTCGAATCTTTTTTTTTTTTAAGATTTTATTTTTTATTTGACATAGATCACAAGTAGGCAGAGAGGCAAGCAGAGGGAGGGGGGAGCAGGCTCCCTGCTGAGCAGAGAGCCCGATGTGGGGCTCAATCCCAGGACCCTGAGATCATGACCTGAGCCAAAGACAGAGGCTTACCCCACTGAGCCACCCAGGCGCCCCTCTACCTTGAATCTCAACAATCTTCAACCCTGAAACCTGGAATTTTCTATAGTAAGTTTTCAGGAAGAAAAAAAAAAGACAAGGGGCCCCAGGGTGGTTTAGTCAGTTGAGCACCTTAAGTTTCCGCTCAGGTCATGATCTCAAGGTGGTGAAATAGGACCCTGCTTGTCCTGTGCTGGGAGTGGAGCCTACTTAGCATTCCCTCTCCCTCTGTTCCTCCCCTACTCCCATTCTTAAAAAAATAAATAAATGAAGTAAAAAGATTTTTAATTAAAAAAAAAAAAAAAAAAAAGCAGGGCCCTTGACTGGCTCAGTGGGTGGAGCATTCAATTGGATCTCAGGATTGTGAGTTCAAGGCCCACAACGGGTGTAGAAATTACTTAAAAACAGAATCCTTTAAAAAAAAAAAAGAAAGAAAGAATGCAAAACCAAAAAATTAAAATAAAATCAGTGTTATGATGAAAGCTATGTCCTCTTTCTCCAGAAAAATACAGAATTGCAGAGTGCTCAGAGTTTCTAAACTCCATCTGTTAACTCCAATTTAAGAACTTTTCCATTAATGTAATACGTAAACCAAATAGTTTATTAAATTTAAAAATAAATTAACTTTTTAAAATTTAAGTTTAAGCTTAAAAATGTATTTACCAGGGGTGCCTGGGTGGCTTAGTAGGTTAAAGCCTCTGCCTTCGGCTCAGGTCATGATCTCAGGGTCCTGGGATCAAGACCCACATCGGGCTCTCTGCTCAGCAGGGAGCCTGCTTCCCTTCCTCTCTCTCTCTGCATGCCTCTCTGCCTACTTGTGATCTCTGTCTGTCAAATAGATAAATAAAATCTTAAAGAAAAAAAAATGTATTTACCAGAAGCATTCTTTCTAGTAACATAATGTACTTTAATCATGATGGTATTCTTACAGCTCAGAGGCTTACCAAACAAAAAGAGAAGCAGACTATTTTCTATATAAACCTGTAATACCTAAATTAAAACCCCAATACTTACTAAATTGCATTGTAACACTGCACATGCTACTGAAACCGGCAGCAGTCTTTCAATCTTTGATTAAAGAAACCTAAAGCCACAGACATCAATTCAAAATGAAACCAGACTCTCACCTTTGGCACTTGTATTTATACTTATTAAATGAAAGAAACATGGGACAAGCACAATCTTTGTGTTGCTTTAAAAGGAGACTCTCATGAAAACAGAATGACCTAAAAACAAAGATTATAGCAACTTTGAATAACACCACTTACTCTGATTAATACCAGAAAAATTATGCTGATAGAAAGTAGGAAGTTTGCATGGATATAGAGGCGTGCTGGGCCAAAAATGTACCATGACTTAACAGGAAAAGCATGATTAAATCTTTGAGACTTACACATAAGCTGACACTGTAACAGTGTATTTCTTTAAATATCAAGTATGTCAAACTTCAATCAAAATAATTTCAAAGTTAAAAAAAAAAACAGTAATTCTAAAGTATATCAAATACTTGGAAATATTGTATGATATCATGTATCAAATGGTCCATACAAGGACCATCAGATGGTTTAAAATTAATTAATACATTATCAAATATTAAGGTGGCTTATAAGATTAGTGAGTATGTTGGCCAACTGTGAAAGAACCCCAAAGCACCAAAAATAATTTCAATAGCATAAAAAAAATTTTTTTTAAAGGTGTATAAATGGGGGGCGCCTGGGTGGCTCAGTGGTTTAAGCCTCTGCCTTAGACTCAGGTCATGATCTCAGGGTCCTGGGACAGAGCCCCCCATCAGGCTCTCTGCTCAGCAGGGAGCCTGCTTCCCCCTCTGCCTGCCTCTCTGCCTACTTGTGATCTCTGCCTGTCAAATGAATAAATAAAATCTTTAAAAAAAAAAAAAAAAGGTATAAACGGGGGACAACTAGGGGGCTCAGTTGGTTAAGTGACTGCCTTGGGCTCTGGTCACTCTGGTCATGATCCCAGGGTCCTAGGATCAAGCCCCACATCAGGCTCCCTGCTCAGCAGAGAGCTTGCTTCTTCCTCTCCCTTTGCCTGCTGCTCCCCCTGCTTGTGCCCTCTGTCAAATAAACAAACAAAAATCTTAAAAAAAAAAAAAAAAAAGAAAGAAAGAAAGAAAAAAGAAAAGAAAAGAAAGAACAAGGTACAAATGGTTCGATGAACTCCAAAAACTAATTTCTAAGATCCTGTGTGTCTTATACTGTGTACCTTCTCTTAAATACACCAGAAAAAAATGAAAATTCAATCTTTTAAAAATATGAAAAAAGATTATTTATACTAATAAAGGAATCATAAAATTCCAAAGCTCAGAAGCTTTTATTAAAGTTATTAAAATCTTAGCACATGTAGAAATTCTGAGTATCTGTGGAATGATTTCTAGTTAACAAATTTAATACGCAAAGATGGTATATATCACTGCATGCAGAGAAAGATTTTTAAACAAAATTATACATCTTGATAAGTACTGTATTTCAAAATAGTGACCTTAAGAACCTTATTCCAAAACTGGAACATCTCTGTGATCAATCTTTGGAGCCAGTTTAAAGGCCACTCAAAAGTCAATTTCATCCATTTAGATACTTAACTATTTTATATTAGTGTGTATTATTCAGCTGAACCACCTACTAATTTTTCAAGATACAGGATGAATTATTGCATTAAGGTTCTTGTCTACAAGCATTAGAAACATTAATAACAGACTATGGCTGGACACCTGGGTGGCTCAGTGGTTAAGCCTCTGCCTTCAGTTCAGGTCCTGATCTCAGGGTCCTGGGACCGCGTCAAGATTACAAAACTGAAAGGTGCCTGAAGGGGTGCCTGGCTGGCTCAATCAGTAAATCAGGCAACTCTTGATCTTGGCTTTGTGAATTTGAGCCCCACGTGGCGGTAGAGCTTATTTAAAAACAGACCAAAAAAATAAAAATAAAAAAATTTAAAAAAAAAAAAACAAAACAAAACGGAAAACTAGAGGAAAGGTACATGGAAAACCAAGAAGGATAAGACAGCATCAATGGACCATGGAGAAAGAAACTCAAAGAACCATTTCAGAGGAGAGTCTGATCTCAAGGAATTGAGCCAGAAAACATTCTGATCCACCCACTAGCACCACTTGATAGGTCTTCAAAAACCCCAAGGCCTGTTCCACTATCAAGATCCAAAGCCCTGGAAGAAATTATCTAAGTGGAAAAGCTTAGGTGTGACTGCACTACAAAAGGGGAGGGGTAAATGCTTCAATAGGGCATCCTAGGGCTATACACAATGGGGGAATCCCTATAAAAGGAAGTGAAGGAGGGGTAAGAAGAGAGAAGGGACACAATGTGGTAGGGAGTAAA
The DNA here is from genome assembly GCA_004024625.1 of Mellivora capensis. Taxonomy (NCBI): domain Eukaryota; kingdom Metazoa; phylum Chordata; class Mammalia; order Carnivora; family Mustelidae; genus Mellivora; species Mellivora capensis. Next base: position 10,264 of record PISX010010502.1, on the reverse strand, counting down.
ACAATAAATGTCCACAACAGTCCAATCAGAACCATGGGAGAGAATTATTTCTCCATTTTAAATAACTTTGAGGGTCAAGGGGCTTAAAGAATATATGTAAAACAAAAGATACATCTCAGACAAAGAGTACGACACACCTCTTTCCACTTCTACTACTGCACAGGCACACTCTAAATTATACCTGGCCACTTAAAATAATTAAATCCAACATTAAAGCACTAAGATCTGGGGCGCCTGGGTGGCTCAATGGGTTAAAGCCTCTGCGTTCGGCTCAGGTCATGATCTCAGGGTCCCGGGATGGAGCCCCAAGTCGGGCTCTCTGCTCAGCAGGGAGCCTGCTTCCTCTCCCCCCTCTCTGCCTACTTGTGATCTCTGTCAAATAAATAAAATCTTCAAAAAAAAAAAAAAAAAAAAAAAGAGCACTAAGATCTGCCATCAATGAAAATATTTAAAAGTATCTAACACCCAAATAAACAAAAATAGAAACACTCATAAACACAAAGAACAAACTGGTGGTTGCCAGAGGGCAGAGGGTGGGGGGGATGAATGAAATAGGTTAAGGGGACTTCCAGTTATGTAACTCAAGGGGCGCCTGGGTGACTCAGTTACGTGTCAGACTCTTGATCTCGGCTCAGATATTGATTTCAGGGTCATCCGTTCAAGTCCCACGTTGGGCTCCACACTGGGCATGGAGCCTACTTAAATAAATAAAATAAGTCAAAGGGATAGAAAGTACAAGATAGGGATTAGTCAATAATATGGTAATAACTTTGTATGTTGACAGATGGTAACTAAACTTATCAAGGTGAGCATTTTGAAATGTTTATAACTGTCAAACCACTGTTATACACCTAAAACTATTATGTCAACTATACTTCAATTAAAATTTTTTAACAGAGGTGCCTGGGTGGCTCAGTCAGTTAGGCATCTGCCGTCCACTCAGATCACCATCCTGGGATGGAGCCTCGCATTGGGCTCCCTGCTCAGCGGAGAGTCTGCTTCTCCCTCTCCTGCTCCCCCTGCTGTGCTCTCCCTCTCTGTCAAATAAATAAATCTTTAAAAAAAAGAAATAAAAATAAAAAATTTTAATACATATAATAAATACAACAATGATGTCCTAAGGAAATAAAGTGAAAAAAAAAAAAAAAAAAAAAAAAAAAGACACCACGTATTTGAGGTAATTCTCCATGAGGCATTCTGAAAACTCTATTGACTCCTGGAGGCATCTATGGAAAAATCATAAAGTCAGGGAAAGGAAAATATCTGGCTCATCAGCTGCCCTTAGCCTTCAAACACAGGGGAAGATTACAGGAATCTTGCTAATTTGGAAGTTGAATTCAAATTTAAACCTATCAGCCATCCTTGGTGTGCCCTCCGAAGATTTACTTCAGTATCTATGTCACTGATGATCAATCCAGACTGAGCACCGGAATCACCAGAGACCTAGCATCTGTATTTTAATAAAAGCCACAAAGGAAAATCATTGGTAAAAAGGGTAAAATGTGTACCTAAATTCAAGAAAGAAAAAATTCCTCACAATGACTTTAGAGTCACTCCCAATAGGTGATCTGAGGCCACACCATCTGTTTGTTGGCGAGCTGAGCCTTCTGTTCAGTGAAGAGAGGACAGGAGGGACACTAGATTCAGGATTTAAATCAATGTCATTTTTTAAATATTATAGATTACAGATGTATTAAAGAAATTCAAAGAAAATGAATGACAACCTATACAATATGGATGAATGTCACAATCCAAAGCAAAAAATGCAAATGGAAGTACAAAAATGAACAAAAATTGGGGCTCCTGAGTGGCTCAGTGGGTTAAGCCTCTGCCTTCAGCTCAGGTCATGATCTCAGGGTCCTGGGATCAAGCCCTGCAACACGCTCTCTGCTCGGCAGGGAGCCTGCTTCCCCTTCTTTCTCTCTGCCTGCCTCTCTGCCTACTTGTGATCTCTGTTAAATAAATAAATAAAATCTTTTATTTTTTTAATGAGCAAAAATTATTCTATGCTGAATTCTTAAGTAAAGCTAGTGGCTACTCTTGAGGAATAAGCAGTAACTAGAAAGGCATTGAGTGGGGCTTCTGGAAAGTGATCATGCTCTGTTTCTTGATCTAGGTGCTGTTTAACAGTTGTGTTCAGTTTGTGAAAATTCATCACACCTATGTGCACTTTCCTGTACACATTACTGAACAAAAATATTTTTAACCCACTGAGCCACCCAGGCGCCCCATGAACAAAAAATATTTTTAAAAAGCTATAATGTCTCAGTTTTTGTTTTTGTTTTTTAAGTCAAAGTAAGGGGTGTCTGGGTGGCCCAGTGGGCTAAGTGTCTGCCTTAGGCTCAGGTCATGTCCCAGGCTGCCAGCTTCTGCTTCTCCCACCCCTCTTGCGCTCTGTCTTGAGTGCACTCTCCCCTGTGCTCTATATCTATATAAAGATATAAAGTAAATATCTTTAAAAAAAAAAAAAAAGTCAAAGTAAAACTAATATTCACCAGTTTACAATTTCTTTACACTTTTTCTCAACTCTCTAAATTCAAATACAATAGTTCACACACACACAATCTATCATTAATAACCTGCCTAACCTTAAAATTTAGGTTTTAATATCTTAAGAGTACCCAAAGACAACAAAGATGGATGCTAAGCTAAAACAGTGTATTTATGAAGCTATATACTGTGCCTAGAACCTGGAACTTAGTATTAAACATAAATCAAAATCTAATATTAATAAGCATAAATGCCTAGACTCTCAGTAAGAATAATTCCTGACCTCCTAAAAAGAATGATAATGGGGGGGGGGGGGGATCTCCCAAAACTTACAGAGAAGGTGGCAGGTTTAGTTATTAGTATTGTAAAGATGTGACCAAAGAAGTTATCTAGGTTAATGCCTAAAACCTAAATATAAAGCAATGCCAAATCCCAAGCCCACCTACCTCCACTTCAAGTCCCTGCCTGCAAAAAGGGAAATAAAAAATTTCTCTATGTGACTGCTGAAATCAGCAAGAGATAGAACTGGCTTGTGTCTGGACCTTAGCCACAATATAGCAAAGTATAGTGACTCCTGACATGAACACAACACATGGTTTCAATTACCTGCCACCAAAGAAATTTAAACTGTCACATTTTTTAAGTACCATTAAGCTTCAACAAACTCTTTAGATTATCTTCATGAAAACCAAGCACAGATACATAGCAAGTTAATATGCTTTAGCTTTACCTTTTCCAGTAACACATACTTGAGGAAAAAAAAGGGACTTTTTCATGTAATTTCTCACTTGAAGTGACTCAAATCCAAAAGCTAATTTGGGTTTTAGTTGGGGTTTTTGTTTCTTGGTTTTGTTAAGTTTTAGTTTTATGCATAGGACGTACCCCTTCAGAAAACTATCATAAACCAAAATGTTCATACAGGAATATAGATGACTTGCTTTCTTCATTTTTTCTGTATTTTCTAAAATGCTATTTTTGTTCCAAAGGAAAAAGAGTTAAAAGAAAAATGTGAATTACCAAGATTCTAAATTGTGAAGATTCTAAATTGTGAGGCAGGTTGAATACTTCCTAAAATCACATTTCTAGGACACTCTACATCGACAGACCATCCCAACTTAACAATTTTTTAGCTTTATGACAGCACAAAAGTAATACTTCAAATTTTGGTATTTTCCTGGGCTGGTGATATGCATACAATTTGCTAGGCTCAGCCACACAATCACAAGCATAACTAACGATACACTTACAACCATTCTGTTTTTCAGTCTCAATATACCATTCAATAAATTACATGAAATATTCAACATTTCATTATAAAATACACATCGTGGGGCGCCTGGGTGGCTCAGTGGGTTAAGCCTCTGCCTTCGGCTCAGGTCATGGTCTCGGGGTCCTGGGATTGAGCCCTACATTGGGTTCTCTGCTCAGCGGAGAACCTGCTTCCCCCTCTCTCTCTGCCTGCCTCTTTGCCTATTTGTGATCTCTGTCTGTCAAATAAATAAAAAATATTAAAAAAATAAAATAAAATAAAATACACTTTGTCATAGAGGATTCTGCTCAACTGTAGGCTAATTTAAAGGTTCTGAGCACATTTAAGGTAGGCTAAGCTAAGTTATGATGTTTGGTAGATTAGGGTATTAATTAAATGCATTTCCAACTTAAAGTATTCAATTTATGATGGGTTTATCAGAACATAACCCTATCATAAGTTGAGGAAGATCTGCAGGTTGTTTTCCCACAGAACAAAAAGGAATTTCAGAGTCTGCTTCCAGAACTCAGTAATTAATAAACATACTGAGCCCCTTTAACACCAGAGGGACATCTTTTCAAGTGATCATCATTTAAACTTACAGATAGGAAACCTAGGTATTGCAAATATTCTCGACATTTCTATCAAAGTAAATTTTAATTCACTAAATTACTAAATACCAGGAGGCCACAGTCCACAGAAAACTCACCTATATCTAGTAAGTTTTGGTGAAATAAGACTAAATTGTATTACAAAGACTAAATTTTTTGCCCACCTTTGTGAATTGGGAAAACTTTATTAAAAATTGAAACAAAACTTGGGATATTTCTGCATTTTCTGTATGTGACTCTCAGAATGTACTGTTCGTAGATTCCATGCTGAGATAAAACAAGCTTCTAGAACTACCAAACCATATGTGATTTATAGAATATCCATTCACCTGGCTGATTGGCTGCAAATCTCTAAAAATAGTCATTTTTGTAAATAAATGGATATGGGATAAAGAAAATACAGGAAAACGTTAATAACAGAATCTAGGAGAATATACATGTCCACTTTAGCAGTTTTCTTCAAGTTCTCTATGTGTGAACATTCTCTTAAGATACTAAAGTGAAAATAATCTTTCGAAGTCACAACACGAAGACAGATCGATAGCAACTTTAACCTACCTTTGGCTGTGAGACCTTTCTTCAAATCAAAACCCAACATTTTAAGCATCCCCCCCCCCCAAAAAGTCCTTCCTTAAGACGTCAAGATTTTCTGGAGACTAGTCAACTGACAAAATATAAAAGTGGTACTAAAAATAATCTCTTACCCAAAGCAAGGTTTACCTAAGAAGTCATTTTCCAGGTGTCATGTGAATTTTGTTAGACTTTTAACTTTATTAGATGTAAAAAAAAAAAAAACTTTTGCCTCCATTACCATTTCACCGAAATTTTTAAAAATTCCAAACGATACACCTTATGTTTGGTGGGGGTTTTTTTGTTTTGGTTTGGTATGGTTTGATTTGTTGTTTTTTTAATCTCCCGTAAAGCAGATCCGTGGAGCCCTCCACGGATTCTAAAACCTGCAAAACCCAGGCGAGTTCGGTTCCAGGTGTTTCGCTCTAACGGGTAGTCTCCAGGTGGAATCGTACCCCGGGGTCTACACGGGTTAAACTCGCGGAAAAAGGAAGGAAGACATACAGACTGCCAGGGAGTCAAAATCAAAGAAGTGACTATGTGAGGAGGAAGGGAAATCCAAGCAATCGGTGAGGAGAGGACCTGGAAGCACCGGGCCGGCTGGGCGCTCAGCTCAGGAACTCCGGAGGGCAGACGCGCAGAGCCGGAGGCCGGACTCCCGCCTGCGCCCGGGCCCAGCGCCGACCGCCAGACTCCGGCCGCCCCCGCCCTGCCCGCCGCGCCCGCACCTCTCGGTCCTTGAGGCCCAGCAGGAGCACCTCCTCCATCAGGGTCAGCCGTGTTTCCTTGGAGTCGCCCTTGTCGTCGTCGTCCTGCTCGTCGCGGCGGCTCTGCGCGTCGTCCTCGCCGCTGCCGCCGCCGCCCGCCACCCGCTCCTTGTCGGCGGCGTTGCGGGAGGCCTCGGTGCGCCGCTGCACCAGGCCCGAGCTGCGCTGGGTCAGCGAGGTCATGGCTCCCGCCGAGACGCCGCGCCGGGCCGAGAGGGACGCGGGACCTACCGGGTCTCCCTCCTCCTCCCCCCGCGGCCCCTGACCCGGGCTTCCGTGTTAAATCCCGGCTCCGGGGCGACGTCCGTCGGCAGCTGGGCGGGGGGCAGTCATGGGGAGACGGGTCGGGGCGAAACGGGCGGGCCAGGCGCCGGCGAAGCGGAGGAAGAGCTCTTCCCTCCCGCGGCCGCGGGCCCTGAGGCAGCCCAAGCTCCTAGGTAGAGAAGGAGGTGGTGGCGGCGGCGGCGGCTGCGCCCTCCCAATATGGCGGCGCTGACTGACGTCACCGGAGGATGTGGCACAGCCGGCGCGAGGCGGGGCGGGCCGGGAGAGCACCGGAAGCCCCAGGAGGGGACCGGGCGGCGGGGGCGAGGGCGGGGATCTGCCGACTATGACCTTCTTCCCGGGCTCTGGGGTCTCCGCCGGCGCGCGCCCTCCCGTGGCCGCGGAGCCCGCGGTTCCCCCCCACCGCCGTGGCCCGTGACGTGTTCTCCCTTCGTCCGTCACTCCCTTCGCCTGTCGAGAAATCGGTCCTGCAGCCAGAGACTGGCGAGGCCCCCCACGAATGGGGGAGACGTGGCTTTGCGGCGGTGGACACCGCTCTGCCTCAATCCGTGCCCTTACGACCCCAGACACCGTAGTCCTCCGAGCCGGCCGCGGGCGAGGGGGAGGGGCCGGGGGCGGGGGGGGCGGGGGGAGGGCGAGGACCCGGCGTGGAGTCAGGGGGGTCCGCGAGAGAAGCGGGAAGGACTTTGCTCGCCGCTGCTGGAGCGAGGAGAGAGTTTTCTGCCCGCGCGCCCTGACCCTTCAGGAGGAATAACTGCATTTAAATGGCTTCAGAGTGGGCTTTTAGTGCTTACTACGTGTATTAAAGAGAAATTAAAACTTTTTCCTCGCCTCCCGACTTGTAAAGTGACCGGGCGCCGTGAGTACAGTTAGTGCTGTATGCGTCGGTCCACTTGACCTTAAAGACCTTTTTATAGAGACAATAAACCCGTTGGGTTTCATGCCACGTCTTTGTACAAATTAAATCTCCCCCAGTTTTATCACCCGGTGAAATCCTCTCGTCGTGCTTGACGGTTTATGCAAGTTCTGTTAGAGCGTAGATGTCAAGCCTGAGGGGGAGTTTGGAGGGCCGGAAGGGTGGAGCGTATAAACAGAACATCCAGCAATGGTACCGTATGCCGTGCGGTGTTTTTAAAAATCAGCAATGACCACAGGCTGTGGCTGCAGAATGACTTAGACAGGAGAAATATTGTTGTAACAGGACTTGCGCTGTAATAAATGATAAACGCCCACAGTAAAACTATCCCATAGAACATTCTCGCTAGAGTTCTCTCTCCTCCACAAACCCATTACCCGAAACTACTGGCCGCACACCCTCACCACCCCAAACCCTAGAAAGTGAAAATGCTAAATCTGAGGTGGGAAGAGAGCAAGGTGAGCACAAAGTAGACCCTACAGACCCCCATTCACATCCCCTTCAACCCCCTTTTTTTTCCTTTATTTCTCTCCCAGTTCTTTCCCAAATAGCTTAAAATATCTTTTTAAAAGATATGTAATTAATAATTTGTTTCGTATAGTCAAATACATATAGTTCAAGGAGTATAAAAATAAATATAGTGAAAAATCTTCCTTCCAGCCCTGCCACTGTTCACCCAGTTGTTCTCTTCTCCTCCCAGGTTGGTTTCAAAACACTTAAAAGTCTCCGATACTCCTCTGAAAAGAGAAAGCCTAACTCTCCTTGAGTGTGGGCCTGACTCTGACTCTCCTCAAATGAGTAGACTGTGGCAGGTGTGACTGTGTGTGATTTAGACTAGATCGTAAAAGTCTACAGCTTCTTTTCTTGTGCTGCCTCTCCCTGTCCCTCTCCTGTCTCTCTCTCTCTCTCAGATCATTCGCTCCGAGAGGCCGGCTGCCACATCATAAACATTCAAGCAGTTTTATGGAGCGGACCAACTGGGGACAAGCTGAGGCCTCAGGTGCAGAGCCCTAGGAGTGAGCCATTCTGGGAAGCAGCTTTCCCAGCCCCAGTCAAGTCCTTAGCTCACACGTGATTGCAATCTCATCAAAGACTGAGGCAGTCAGTACCGCCCAGCTAAGCCATTCCTGAACTTTTGAGCTACGAAAACAAATCTCGGTTGCCTTAAGATGCTAAGTTTAGTTAGCATCTTATGCAGTTATGCCTTAAAGGTATTAAAATATTTGGGTGCTTATACAAACAAATAGGTGACAACTAATGACATTGTTATGAAAATCAGGGTTGTGAAGCTGGCTTGATCAGTAGAGCAAGCAACTCTTGATCTGGGGGGTTGTGAGATGCAGCCCCACGTTGGGTGTAGAGATTACTAAAAATACATAAACTTAAAAAAATAAAGATTTTATTTATTTATTTGACAGAGAGAGTGCGAGAGAGCACAAGCTGAGCAGCAAAGGGAGAAGGAGAAACAGGCTCCCCGCCAAGCAGGGAGCCCTATTCGGGATGAGCGGGGCTCAATCCCAGGACCCCGGGATCATGACTTGAGCCGAAAGCAGTCCTTTAACCCACTGAGCCACCCAGGCACCCGATAGCACAGTTATAAAATCAATACAGGGAAACATCACTAAAGTAGAGGTCAGGAGGCTGGAAAGGGGAGGCTACAAGGGAGAGCCATAACTATTACGCATGTCTTTGGTGTTCCCAAATAAACCCATTTTGCTGGTAAAATAACCTACTTCTACTAACCCTTTCTTGGCTATCCTTCCAGAGAATTTTTTTTTATGTATATTCAAGCAAGTATGAAAATGGTTTCCTTCCTTTTTTATGCAAATAATAGCACATAATACACATTGTTTTGTATCTTGATTTTTTTCACTTAATGTTGGAAAACATTCTGTATCAGTGCTTAACAGCTTCTTCATACTTTGGTCCAGCTGCATTGTATTCTATTGTATTGTACTTTTTTCTTGAGTCAACCCCCTGTAGATGGACATTTAGGATTGTTTCCAATTCTTTGCTATTACAAACAATACCATAATAAATATAATGAATCGCCGCATGTATTTTGTCCACAAAAATGCATGCTCATTAATGATTAATTAATGGGGTTTTTACATAATCTCCTCATTTGTTTTTTTCAGAGGTTTTCTAGCACTTTTCCTTGTTTATTTTCCACAATCTAGACTTCAAAATCACCTTACTTGGAAAGAAAGAAAAAGAAGGAAAAAAGGAAAGAAAGATATGGTATTTTGGGAATCAAAATATATATTCCTAACAACAGTGACTGTTTATTTATGACTGCTGAAGATGGGGCAGGCATGTTCCCCAGTAACCGCCCCCAGAATCCTGCAGATGAGGTAGGGCTCCTCCAAGGAAACACCAACCACCCCAGCAGCAAAGCCCTTCAGCACGCTTCCTGCCCAAGAGGAGGAACCTGGAAGGACACGGGAAATAGCACTTCAGGTGGGTTGAAGTTCCCCCTTTCTCTCTTCAAATGGGTCACTGAGATCTTTTCTGCAATTTCTCAGCAACACTTAGCTGTGGCAAGTTCAACAGCACGTTCCTGATGTGTCTCTCTGCCGTTTGCCCTTCCCCTCTTGCTCACTCCTGTTCTTGGGAGTTAACAGGCTTTCTAACAAAATAGTGGCACAAAAGTCTTTGTCTTAGACTCTGCGTTCTCAAAATCCTGGATTAAGACACTCATTTTACTTGTGAAGAAACTGCAATTCAGAGAAATTAAGTAATCTGTCCAATGTGCCACATCTGGTCAATTGCGAGCCTGCATTAATGAAAAACATTTTCATTAGAACTCTGGTCCTTAATTCAATCATTAAACAAATATTTGTATGTATATATTTTTGCCATATACCAGGCACTGTGCTAAGCAATGAGGATACTATAAAAAAAAAAAGAGACACCAGTTAATTTTCATGAGGCTATGTAGTGGAGGGCACAGATATTAAGCAAATCATCACACATTAATGTAAAATGGAGAACTGCTTTGAATATTTGCATACAGAAGGAATATAGTATTATGAGGGCATATATTCTCAAATATATGAGAAACTTAAATTTTAACTGGGACTCAAGGAAAGCAACTCTGAGGAAGTCGTAAGCAAAAGAATGAACAGTAATTACTAAACCAAACCTCATTCCTGAGGGAAAATAGCATGTGCAAAGGCCCTCTGGCAAGGAGAGATCATGGAATGATAGAGAATGAAATAGAAAAACATTTAGGTGGACGCCTGGGTGGCTCAGTCAGTTAGGCCTCTACCTTCCACTCAGGTCATGATCCTGGGGTACTGGGATCTCGTCCCACATTGGGCTCCCTGCTCAGTGAGGAGTCTGCTTCTTCCTCTCCCTCTACCCCAGCTTGTGT
>PISX010010501.1:0-70079 GCA_004024625.1 Mellivora capensis | reverse complement strand
TTAATAAAAGAAAGAACAAGAACCACATGATACTCTCAATAGATGCTGAAAAAGCATTTGACAAAGTACAGCATCCCTTCCTGATCAAAACTCTTCAAAGTGTAGGGATAGAGGGCACATACCTCAATATTATCAAAGCCATCTATGAAAAACCCACCACAAATATCATTCTCAATGGAGAAAAACTGAAAGCTTTTCCACTAAGGTAGGAACACAGCAGGGAAGTCCATTATCACCACTGCTATTCAACATAGTACTAGAAGTCCTAGCCTCAGCAATCAGACAACAAAAAGAAATTAAAGGCATCCAAGTTGGCAAAGAAGAAGTCAAACTCTCACTCTTTGCAGATGATATGATACTATATGAGGAAAACCCAAAAGACTCCACTCCAAAACTCCTAGAACTTGTACAGGAATTTAGTAAAGTGTCGGGATTTAAAATCACTGCACAGAAATCAGTTGCATTTCTCTACACCAACAACAAGACAGAAGAAAGAGAAATTAAGGAGTCCATCCCATTTACAATTGCACCCAAAACTATAAGACACCTAGGAATAAACCTAACCAAGGAGGCTAAAAATCTATACTCAGAAAACTATAAAGTACTCATGAAAGAAATTGAGGAAGACACAAAGAAATGGAAAAATGTCCCATGCTACTGGATTGGAAGAACAAATATTGTGAAAATGTCTATGCTACCTAAAGCAATCTACACATTTAATGCAATCCCTATAAAAATCCCACCCATTTTTTTTTTCACAGAAATGGAACAAATAATCCTAAAATTTATATGGAACCAGACAAGACCTCGAATAGCCAAAGGAATATTGGAAAAGAAAGCTAAAGTTGGTGGCATTACAATTTCGGACTTCAAGCTCTATTACGAAGCTGTCATCATCAAGACAGTATGGTACTGGCACAAAAACAGACACAGATCAATGGAACAGAATAGAGAGCCCAGAAATAGACCCTCAACTCTATGGCCAACTAATCTTTGATAAAGCAGGAAAAAATGTCCAATGGAAAAAAGACAGCCTCTTCAATAAATGGTGTTGGGAAAATTGGACAGCCACTTGCAGAAAAATGAAATTGGACCATTTCTTGACACCACACAGGAAAATAGAATCAAAATGGTTGAAGGACCTCAATGTGAGACAGGAATCAATCAAAATCCTTGAGGAGAACACAGGCAGTAACCTCTTCGACCTCAGCCACAGCAACGTCTTCCTAGGAACATCACCAAAGGCACGGGAAGCCAAGGGCAAAAATGAGCTGTTGGTATTTCATCAAGATCAAAAACTTTTGCACAGCAAAGGAAACTGTTAACAAAACCAAAAGACAACTGACAGAATGGGAGAAGATATTTGCAAACGACATATCAGATAAAGGGCTAGTGTCCAAAATCTATAAAGAACTTATCAAACTCAACACCCAAAGAACAAATAATCCAATCAAGAAATGGCCAGAGGACATGAACAGATATTTCTGCAAAGAAGACATCCAGATGGCCTACAGACACTTGAAAAAGTGCTCCACATCACTCGGTATCAGGGAAATACAAATCAAAACCATAATGAGATATCACCTCACACCAGTCAGAATGGCTAAAATTAACAAGTCAGGAAATGATAGATGCTGGCGAGGATGCAGAGAAAGGGGAACCCTCCTACACTGTTGGTGGGAATGCAAGCTGGTGGAACCGCTCTGGAAAACAGCATGGAGGTTCCTCAAAAAGTTGAAAATAGAACTACCCTCTGACCCAGCAATGGCACTACTGGGTATTTACCCTAAAGATACAAACGTAGTGATCCAAAGGGGCATGTGCACCCGAATGTTTATAGCAGCAATGTCTACAATAGCCAAACTATGGAAAGAACCTAGATGTCCATCAACAGATGAATGGATAAAGAAGAGGTGGTATATATACAGAATGGAATACTATGCAGCCATCAAAAGAAATGAAATCTTGCCATTTGGAATGACACGGATGGAACTAGAGGGTATCATGCTTAGTGAAATAAGTCAATTGGAGAAAGACAACTATCATGTGATCTCCTTGATATGAGGAAGTGGAGATGCAACATGGGGGGTTAGGGGGTAGGAAAAGAAGAAAAGAAACAAGATGGGATGGGGAAGGAGACAAACCATAAGTGACTTTTAATCTCACAAAACAAACTGAGGGTTACTGGGAAGATGGGGATTGGGAGAGGGGGGTGGGTTAATGGACATTGGGGAGGTTATGTGCTATGGTGAGTGCTGTGATGTGTATAAACCTGGCGATTCACAGACATGTACCCCTGGGGATAAAAATACATTATATGTTTATAAAAAATTAAAAAAAAAAAGAAAAGAAAAGTCCAAAAATGGAGTCACCTATTTAAGCAAAAAAATCAATATTCAGTGAATTGAGGAAAATGGCAGAGGAGTAGGGGACCCTGGTTTCATCTGGTTCCATGAATTCAGTTAAATAGCTATCAAATCATTCTGAACACCTGTGAATTCAATCTGAGATCTAAGAAAAGTAATTACTGCAACTCTACAAATAGAAAAGTGACAACTTTTTACAAAGTAGGAGGTGTGGAGAAGTGAATCTGAGGTGGTTTTATCAGAAGATAAACAGCTGTGGAAGGAAGACTTCATAAGCGGCCTACTGGAAGTTGATAATAGCAATGGAGCACAAAATCCAAACTTTTAGGAGTCTGCTCTGTTGAGGGATGTCCCTGTCTGAAAATGGCTCTGGTGGAAAAGCAGGGCAGAATATTAGGTGGGAGAGTATGGTATCAGGATCCCCAGGGTCACATAAAAAATGGGGGTGCCTAACGGGCAGAACTCCCAAGCATTGGAGCAGGGAAGCTGGCTGCAATCAGTGAGCCCAGGAGTGGGCTTTCAACTTTGGGTTGACATAAAACGTGAACTGGAACGTGATTAGGTGATCAGTGTCCGAGCAGGGGCTCAGCAAGTGGCAGAATTACAAGACCCTTCCCCTTCCCCAGGGAGGAGTGTTGTGGATGAATGCATCATTGGGGGACAGCTTCCTGACCAGGTACCCTATAGATACCCTTCTACTCACAGGATGAGAGACATGGATGTGTGAGGCAGGAATGTGCAGGGCTTAGAGACTTAAAATGGGGCTGCATGTCGGAGATAAAAAACAAACAAACAAACAAACAAACCAAAACAAACAAACAAACAAACAAAAATGTCTTGGTCACAGGCTGGGTGAACACAGAGGAAGGCTGGAAATCAGGGATACAAAAGTGATTGACTGTTAATCCCTGAGAGCACACTGAAGAGTGTGGGCCATGAACTTTCAGTTCTGGGACTGGAGATAGGGTGCTGCATTTTAATTTTTATCCTCTATAGTGGCACAGAGAGCCATGGCAATGAAAGCCACATAGAGGAATCCAGAGCAGTTTACACTAAGCCATGCTCCCCCCACCCCCCACCATCAAGGGCAGTGCAATTCTGTCCAAGCAAAGACACCTGAGAATCAGCACAACAGGCCCCTCCCTCAGAAGACCAGCAGGAACATCAAGTTTAGAGATCACACAGAAATGAAAAACCAGTGCTAGGGGAAAATATATACAATTCAAAGTATCTCTAATGATTCTTTGGTCTTTCAATTTAAAATTTTCTTTTTCCTTCTTCCTTTCCTTTTCTTCTCAAATAGCTTCCTGTTTTATCAAATTTTTAATGTCTCTTTTAATTTTCATTTTTACATTTTAAGATTTATTCTTCATTTTTACTTCTTTTCACTGTATTCAATTTATTTTCATATGTATACATAGTTTTTCCTTAAAAATTTGGAATCTAGTGCCTTCTAAAAAACAAGCCAAGTTGCACCCAGGAACAAGTGTATCATCTTGTTTTGTTCACCTATTATATTATATTCTCCCTTCTTTCCCCTGTTTTTTTTAGTTTTTGATATCTTCTGATTTGTCTAGTGTATATTTTGCTCGGGCCATGGTTGATAATTTTGCTTTTGTTCTCTCAATCATCTATTCTTCTCTGGACAAAAGGACAAGAAGGAGAAATTCACAACAAAGGAAGGAACCAAAGGTAATTCTCTGCCAAAAATTTAATCGATATGGATATAAGTAAGATGTCAGACCTAGAATTCAGAATACTATTATAAAGATACTAGCTGGGATTTAAAGAGCATAAATGACACCAGAGACTCTCTTAGTGAAGAAATAAAACATCTAAAATCTAATAAGACCAAAATTATAGATGCTCTAACAGCTGGGGGAAATGAGGCAGAAGAGAGAGTCAATGACATAGAAGACAATATGATGGAAGGCTGAAAAAAGACAGAAAAACAGGGACGCCTGGGTGGCTCAGTTGGTTAAGCGGCTGCCTTCCGCTCAGGTCATGATCCCAGCATCCTGGGATTGAGTCCCACATCGGGCTCCTTGCTCGGCAGGGAACCTGCTTCTCCCTCTGCCTCTGCCTGCCACTCTGTCTGCCTGTGCTCACTCTCTTTTGAGCTCTCTCTGAAAAAAAAAAAAAAAAAAAAGACAGAAAAACAAACTCTTCTGGATCATGAGAGAAGGCTTCAAGAAATTTCATGGTTTTAGGTGCAGTTGTAATTGGGACTGATTCCTTAATTTATCCTTCTTTAGTCACATTGTGTATAGAAATGCAACTGATTTCTCTGCATTGATTTTATATCCTGCCACATTGCTGAATTGCTTTATGAGTTCTAGCAATTTGGGGCTGGTGTATTTTGTTTTTTCCACATAAAGTATCATGTCATCTGCAAAGGGTGAGAGTTTGACTATTTCTTTGCCAATTTGAGTGCCTTTTATTTCTTTTTCTTGTCTGATTCTTGAGGCTAGGACTTCTAGTACTAAGCTGAACAACAGTGATGAGCGTTGGCATCTCTGTGGTGTTCCTAATCTTAGGGGGAAAGATATGTTTTTCCCCATTGTGAATGTTATTTGCTGTGGGCCTTTTATGATATTTAGATATGTTCCCTCAATCCCTACATTTTGAAGAGCTTTAATCAAGGAAGGCACCTGGGTGGCTCAGTGGGTTAAGCCTCTACCTTTGGCTCAGGTCGTGATCTCAGGGTCCTGGGATCAAGACCCACATTGGGCTCACTGCTCAGTGGAGAGCCTGCTTCCCCCTCTCTCTCTGCCTGCCTCTGTGCCTACCTGTGATATCTCTCTCTCTCTCTCTTTGTCAAATAAATAAATAACATCTTTAAAAAAGGATGCTGTATTTTGTCAATTTGTTTTTCTGCATCAGTTGGGATGATCACAAGGTTCTTGTCCTTTCTTTTATTAATATGATGTATCACATTGATTTTAACATGTTGAGCCATGCTTGCAGCCCCCAAATAAATCCCACTTGGTCATGATGAATAATCCTTTTAATATCCTGTTGGATCCCATTGACCAATATCTTGGTGAGTACTTTGATATCCATGTTCATCAGGGAAATTGGTCAGTAATTGTCCTTTGGTGGGGTCTATGTCTGGGATCGAGATAATACTGGCCACATAGCATGAATTTGGAAGTTTTCCTTCCATTTATATTTTTTGAAACAGCTTCAGTAGAATAAGTGTTATTTCTTCTTTAAATGTTCGGTAGAATTCTCCTGGGAAGCCATCTGGCCATGGACTCTTGTTTGTTGGGAGATTTTTGATGACTGCTTCAATATTCTTGTTGGTTATGGTCTGTCTATTCCAGTTTTCTATTACTTCCTGTTTCAGTTTTAGCAGTTTTTATGTTTCTAGGAATGCATCCATTTCTTCCAGATTGCCTAATTTTTTGGCGTATAGGTGCTCATATTATGTTCTTAAAATTGTATTTCCTTGGTGTTGGTTGTGATCTCTCCTCTTTTATTCATGATTTTATTAATTTGGGCCCTTTCTCTTTTCTTTTGAATACATCTGACTAGGAGTTTATTAATTTTATTAATTCTTTCAAAAATTCAGTTTCTATTCTCATTGTTCTGTTTTACTTCTATATCATTGATTTCTACTAATATTTATTATTTCTTTTCTCTCACTGGATTTATGTATTATTTGATTTCCTTTTTCAGTTTCCTTAGGTATAAGGTAAGGTTGTGTATTTGAGACTTTTCTTGTGTTTTGAGAAATTCCTTATTGCCATATACTTCCCTCTTAAGACTGCCTTTGCTGCATCTCAAAAGATCTGAACTATTGTGTTCATTTTCATTGGGTTAATGTATTTTTTTAAATTCTTCTTTAATTTCCTTACTGACTTATTCATTCCTTAGTAGTATGTTCTTTAACCTCTGTGTATTTATGGTTCTTCCAAATTTTTTTTTGTTTGACTTCAAATTTTAAAGCCTTGTGGTCTGAAAATATGCACACATTAATCTCAGTCTTTCTGAATGTCACCTGTATTGTGATCTCATATGTGATCTATTCTGGAGAATGTTCCATGTGTACTTGAGAAGACTGTGCATTCTGTTGCTTTAGGATGAAATGCTGTTAATATATCTGTTAAGTCTATCTATTCCAGTGTGTCATTCAAAGACCTTGCTTTTTTGTTGATCTTCTGCTTACATGATCTGTCTATTGTTGTGAGTGGAATGTTAACGTCCCCTACTAATACTGTATTATCAATGCATGTATTTAATTTTGTCATTAATTGGATTGTATAGTTGGCTGCTCCCATGTTGGGGGCATAAATATTTACATTTTTTCTCTTCTCTTGTTCGATAGACCCTTTTATTATGATATAGTGTACTTCATCTCCTATTACAGTCTTTGGTTTAAAATCTAGTTTTTCTGTTATAAGGACAGCCACCTCATCTTTCCTTTGATGTCCACTGGCATGATAAATTGTTCTCCAACCCCTCACTTTTAATCTGGTGGTGTCTTTGTGTCTGAAACAGGTCTCCTCCACACAGTATATTCATAGATCTTTTTCCCCCCATTCTGATACTCTATGTCTTTGATTGGACCAGTTAGTCCATTTGTATTCTGAGTAATCATTGAAAGATATGAAGTTTGTGTCATTGTATTACCTTTAAAATCATTATTCCTTTGATTGTCTCTATTCCTTTCTGGTCCTTGTTACTTTAGGACTCTCTCTTCACTCAAAGGATTTTCTTCAAAATTTCTTGCAGGGCTGGTTTAGTGTACACAAATTTGTTTTTGTTTCTCCTGGAAACTCTCTCTCTCTTTCTATTCCGAATGACAACCTTGCTGGATAAAGTATTCTTGGTTGCATTTATTCTCCCATTTAGCATGTTGAATATATCATGGCAGTCCTTTGTGGCCTGCCATGTCTCTGTGGATAGGCTCCTGCCAGTCCAATGTTTCTAAGCCTGTAGGTTAAAGACTTCTTGTCCTGAACTGCTTTCAGGATTTTTTCTTTATCTTTGAAATTTGGAAGTTTCACTATTAAATGTTTAAATGTTGACTTATTTTTATTGATTTTTGAGGGAGATTCCTCCTGAACATGAATAACGTTCTTCCCCAGATTAGGGAAATTCTCAGCTATAATTTGTTCACATAAATAATCTGCCCCCCTTCATTTGATTTTAGAGAATCAATCCCATTTACTATAGCATCAAGAACCATAAGATACCTTCAAATAAACCTAACCAAGGAGGTAAAGGATCTGTACTCGAGGAACTACAGAACACTCATGAAAGAAATTGAAGAAGACACGAAAAGATGGAAGACCATTCCATGCTCTTGGATCAGAAGAATAAACATTGTTAAAATGTCTATACCTAGAGCAATCTATACTTTCAGTGCCATTCCGATCAAAATTCCACCAGTATTTTTTTAAAGAGCTGGAGCAAATAATCCTAAAATTTGTATGGAATCAGAAGAGACAGAATTGCTAAGGAAATGTTGAAAAACAAAAATAAAACTGGTGGCATCATGTTACCTGATTTCAAGTTTACTACAAAGCTGTGATCACCAGGACAGCATGGTACTGGCATAAAAACAGACACATAGATCTTTTTATTTTTTTTTTAAATTGTAAACCTATTTACCATCACAACGAGAGGTTCAATACAACAAATTCCATAATAACCTTTTAACTTGAACTTTTTTGATACATATACCTGTGTTTTCCTTTTGCTTTTCTATTTTTTTAATATTCATATAGAGAAAAGCTTCAAGGTAATCTTCTTTACCTAATGAATACTACACATATATATATAAACCAGTTTTAATACCCCTTTATCTCTAGAAAGTTGAGTCCTTTAACAAAGATATCAAGATACACCCAGGAAGAATCAAAATAACCTTCCTTGCCCACACTGAGGATTTATAATCACCCTCACATTTTTTTTCTTCTTTCAGCATTTCTGTATATTTGTTTTTGTTCTGGTAGTATATAAATCTTATACTTGGGGTTCATTTTGGCTGGGTTCTTTTTTTCTTCCCACTTATTTTTATCCATCTTTTTGTTTGTCCTTTTTCGTTTGTATACCTTGGAAATCTTACCTTTGGGGCCCATTCCTGATGGGTATTCTCTTTATTTTTTTTTTCTCTCTCTCACTTTTTAAATTTATTCCCTTCTTCTCGGTGAGGACTCCCTATTGCTCAGAAGCTTTCCAGGGTGCACCTCACCTGGATCACAGTTGATACATTCAATTACACATCCTCTCAGCCAAATAGCAACAAAATGACTAGGAGGTGGAATGCCCAACAGAGGAAAAATTCAGAGACTGTGCCCTCTCCATCAGAACTATTGCATATGAACATAAACTGCATGTCAGAAAGGGAATTCAGGCTAACAATTATCCAGGCAATGGCTAGGTTGGAGAAAACCATTAATGACAACATGGAATCAGTTAGGGCAGAAGTGAAGGCCACCAGGGAAGAAGTTAAAAATGCTCTCAATGAATTCCAATCTAATCTAAATTCTCTAACAGCCAGGGTAACTGAGGCAGAAGATAGAATTAGTGATCTAGAGGACAAACTGATAGAGAAAAAGGATCAGGAGGAGGCCTGGAACAAACAGCTTTCATGCCATGAAAACAGAATTAGGGAAACAAATGATGCCATGAAACATTCCAACGTCAGAATTATTGGAATCCCTGAGGGAGAGGAGAAAGAAAGAAGACAAGAATATATAGTTGAACAAATTCTCTATGAAAATTTTCCCAATCTAGGGAATGGAGCCAGCGTTCCTGTCCTAGAGGCAGAAACGCCTTCCCCCAAGATCATAGAATCTAGAAAGACCTCGAGACACCTCATTGTGGAACTGATGAATCATAATTTTAGACATCAGCTCTGAAAGCAGCTAGGGGGAAGAGATTCCTTACATATAGAAAAGGCCCATCAAAACAACATCAGACCTGTCCACAGAAATCTGGCAATCCAGAAAGGGTTGGCAAGATGTATTCAGGGCACTAAATGAGAAGAACATGCAGCCAAGAATACTTTATACAGCAAAGATGACATTCAAAATGGATGGAGAGATAAAGAGCTTCCAAGACTGGCAAGGTTTAAAAGAGCTGGCACTATAAGAAATATTAAGGGGGGGGGGTCCTATAAAAGAAGAAAGAACTGAAGAGTGTCATAGAACAGAAATTTATGGAGAAAATCTACAGAAACAAGGACTTCACAAGCAACACGATGTCAATAAAAACGTATCTCTCAATAATCACTCTCAAAATGAATGGCCTAAATGCACCCATAAAACAGCACAGGGTTGCAGATTGGATAAAATGACAGGACCTTTACATATGTTGTCTACAAGAGACCCATTTTGAACCTAAGGATACATCCAGACTGAAAGTGAAGGGATTGAGAAGCATCTTTCATGGCAATGGGCCTCAAAAGAAAGCTGGGGTACCAATTCTCATATCAGATAAATTAGATTTTAGACTAAAGACTGTAGTCAGAGATAAAGAGGGATACTACATCATTCTTAAAGGGTCTTTCCACCAAGAAGACCTAACAACTGTAAATATTTATGTCCCCAATATGGGAGCAGCCAATTACATAAGAAAACTATTAATCAAGATAAAGAGTCATATTGATATGAATACATTACTAGTAGGCGACCTTAACACACCACTCTTGGTAATAGACAGATCATCTGAGTGGAAAATTAATAAAGAAACTAGAGCATTGAATGACAGTGGGCCAGAGGGACCTCATAGATATATACAGAACATTCCACCTTAAAACAACAGAATACTCATTCTTCTCAAGTGCACATGGAACCTTCTCCAGAATAGACCACATACTGGGACACAAATCAGGGCTCAACAAATACAAAAAGATTGAGATTATTCTGTGCATATTCTCAGACCACAATGCTTTGAAACTGGAACTCAACCACAAGAAAAAGTTTGGAAGGAATTCAAACACCTTGAAGCTAAAGACCGTCTTGGTTAAGAATGCTTGGATCAACCAGGAGATCAAAGAAGAACTTAATTCATGGAAACCAATGAGAATGAAGACACTTCAGTCCAAAACCTATGGGATACAGGAAATGCTTTCCTAAGAAGGAAATACATAGCCACTCAAGCTTCCCTCAAAAAAAAAAAAAAAAAAGAAAAAAGAAAAAAAAGAAAAATCCAGAATACACCAGCTTTCTTTATCCCTTAAAAACTGGAGAAAACCCACAAATTAGGCCAACCCCACACACAAGACGGGAAATAATCAAAATTCGAGCAGAGATCAATGAGATAGAAACTAAGGATACAGTGGAACACATCCATGAAACTAGAAGCTGGTTTTTTGAAAGAATCAATAAGATCAATAAACCATTGGCCACACTAATCCAAAAGAAAAGAGAGAGGACCCAAATTAAAATTATGAATGATAAGGGAGAGGTCACAACTAACACCAAGGATATAGAAACAGTCATCAAAAATTATTATCAACAACTATATGCCAATAAGTTAAACAACCTAGACTAAATGGATGCATTCCTGGAAACCTATAATTCCAAAGCTTAATCAAGAATAAAATGACAACCTGAATACGCCAATCACTAGTAATGGGTTCACAAAAAGAAGCAGTGATCAAAAACCTTGCAAAAACAAGAGCCCAAGACCTGATGGACCCTGAGGGAATTCTACCAAACATTCAAAGAAGAAATAATGCCTATTCAAAAAATAGAAGCAGAAGGGAAACTTTCAGACTCTTTTTTTTTTGAAGCCAGCATTACGCTGATCCCCAAACCAGGCAAAGACTCCAACAAAAAGGAGAATTTCAGACCAATATCCTTGATGAATTTGGATGCTAAGATTCTCAACAAGATCCTAGCTAATAAGATCCAACAGTACATTAAAAAGATTATCCATCATGACAAGGTGGGATTTATTCATGGGATACAAGGGTGGTTCAACATTCATAAATCAATCAGTGTGATAGAACAAATCAATAAGAGAAGAGAAAAGAACCATATGGTCTTCTCAATTGATGCAGAAAAAGCATTTCACAAAATACGGCATCCTTTCCTGATTAAAACACTTCAGAATATAGGGATAGAGGGAACATTCCTCAACTTCATCAAATCTATGAAAAACCCACAGCGAATATCTTCCTCAATGGGGAAGCTGACAGTCTTCCCTTTGATATCAGGAACATGACAATGATACCCACTCTCACCACTCTTGTTCAACATAGTACTAGAAGTCCTAGCAACAGCAATCAGACAACAAAGAGAAATAAAAGGCATTCACATTGGCAATGTAGAAGACTAACTCTCTATGTCTTCGCAGATGACATGATACTTTATATGAAAAAACAAAAAGACTCCACCCCAAAGTACTAGAACTCATGTAGCAATTCAGTAATGTGGCAGGATACAAAATCAATGCACAGAAATCAGTTGCTTTCTTATACACTAACAATGAAAATACAAAAACGGAAATTAGAGTATTGATTCCATTTACTATAGCACCAGGAACCATAAAATATCTGGAAATAAACTTAACCAAAGGGGTAAAGGATCTGTAATTGAGGAAGAAATTGAAGAAGACACAAAAAGATGGAAGTCATTCCAGGCTCATTTATCGGAAGACTAAACATTGTTAAAATGTGTATACTGCCTAGAGCAATCTATACTTTCACTGCCATCCCAATCAAAATTCCACTGGCATTTTTCAAGGAGCTGGAACAAACAATCCTAAAATTTGTATGGAACCAGAAGAGACCCCGAATTGTGAAGGAAATATTGAAAAAGAAAAACAAACTGGCTGCATCATGTTGCCTGATTTCAAGCTTTACTACAAAGCTGTGATCACCAAGACAGCATGGTACTGGCACAAAAACAGACACATAGACCAATGGAACAGAGGAGAGAACCCAGATATGGACCCTCAGCTCTATGGTCAAATAATTTTCGACAAAGCAGGAAAAAATATACAGTGGAAAAAAAAAACAGTCTCTTCAATAAATGGTGCTGGGAAAATTGGACAGCTATGAGTAGAAGAATGAAACTCAACCATTCTCTTACACCATATACATTTCGATAATCTCAAAATGAATGAAAGACCTCAATGTGAGGCAGGAATCCATCAGAATCCTAGAGGAGAACATAGGCAGTAACCTCTTCAACATCGACTACAGCAACTTCTTTTTTTTTTTTAAATTTTTATTTTTTTAACTTCTTTTCAGTGTACCAGAATTCATTGTTTATGTATCACACCCAGTGCTCCATGCAATACATGCCCTCCATAATACACACCACCAGGCTCACCCAACCTCCCACCCCCCGCCCCTTCAAAACCCTCAGATTGGTTTTCAGAGTCCATAGTCTCTCATGGTTCATGTCCCCCTCCAATTTCCCCCAACTCCCTTCTCCTCTCCATCTCCCCATGTCCTCCATGTTATTTGTTATGCTCCACAAATAAGTGAAACCATATGATAATTGACTCTCTCTGCTTGACTTATTTCACTCAGCATAATCTCTTCCAGTCTCGTCCATGTTGATACAAAAGTTGTGTATTCATCCTTTCTGATGGAAGCATACTACTCCATAGTGTATATGGACCACATCTTCCTTATCCATTCATCCTTTGAAGGGCATCTTGGTTCTTTCCACAGTTTGCTATGGACATAGGGGTACAGATGGCTCTTCTTTTCACTACATTTGTATCTATGGAGTAAATACTCTGTAGTGCAATTGCAGGGTCATAGGGAATCTCTATTTTTAATTTCTTAAGGAATCTCCATCCTGTTTTCCAAAATGGCTATACCAACTTGCATTCCTACCAACACTGTAAGAGGGTTCCCCTTTCTCCACATCCTCTCCAACATACATTGTTTACTGTCTTGTTAATTTTGGCCATTCTAACTGGTGTGAGGTGGTATCTCAATGTGGTTTTAATTTGTATCTCCCTGATGGCTAGTGATGATGAATATTTTTTCATGTGTCTGTTAGCCATTTGTATGTCTTCATTGGAGAAGTGTCTGTTCATGTCTTCTGCCCATTTTTTGACATGATCACCTGTTTTTCTTTGTGTGTGTGTGTGTGTGTTGAGTTTGAGGAGTTCTTAATAGATCCTGGATATCAGCCTTTTATCTGTACTGTCATTTGTGAATATCTTCTTCCATTCTGTGGGTTGCTTTCTTTGTTTTGTTGACTGTTTCCTTTGCTGTGTAGAAGCTTTTGATCTTGATGAAGTCCTAAAAATTCATTTTTGCTTTAGTTTCCTTTGCCTTTGGAGACATATCTTGAAAGAAGTTGTTGTGGTTGATATCAAAGAGGTTAATGCCTATGTTGTCCTCTATGATTCTGATGGATTCCTGCCCCTTACGTTGAGGTCTTTTCTCCATTTCGAGTTTATCTCTGGTATGGTGTAAGAGAATGGTCGAGTTTCATTCTTCTACATATAGCTGTCCAATTTTCCCAGCACCATTGATTGAAGAGACTGTCTTTTTTCCACTGTATATTTTTTCCTGCTTTGTCGAAGATTATTTGACCATAGAGTTGAGGGTCCATATCTGGGATCTCTCCTCTGTTCCACTGGTCTATGTGTCTGTTTCTGTGCCAGTACCATGCTGTCTTGGTGATCACAGCTTTGTAGTAAAGCTTGAAATCAGGCAATGTGATGCCTCCAGTTTTGTTTTTCTTTTTCAGCAACTTCTTTCAAGAAGTTTCAACCCTCTTCCACTGTTGGTGGGAATGCAAGTTGGTGCAGCCACTTTGGAAAACAGTGTGGAGATTCCTTAAGAAATTAAAAATAGAGCTTCCTTATGACCCTGCAACTGCACTACCGGGTATTTCCCCGAAAGATACAGATGTAGTGAAAAGAGGGCCATCTGTACCCCAATGTTCATAGCAGCATTGAAAGACAAATTTCACATGATTTCACTCATATGTGGAATTTAAGAATCAAAACAGATGAACATATGGGAAGAGTGGAAAAAGAGAGAGAAAAAAAACAAACCATAAGAGACTATTATTTTAAAGATTTTATTCATTTATGTGACAGAGAGATCACAAGTAGGCAGAGAGGTTGGCAGCAAAAGAGGGGGAAGCATGCTCCCCGCTGAGCAGAGAGTCCAATGCAGGGCTTGATCCCAGAACCCTGAGATCATGACCTGAGCCCCCTGAGATCATGACCTGAGCTGAAGGCAGAGGCCCAACCCACCTAGCCACCTAGGTGCTCCGCCTTGAGAAACTCTTAAAGATGGAGAACAAACTGAGGGTTGATTGAGGGAGTTGGGTAAGGGATGGGCTAGATGGGTAATGGGCAGTTAGGAGGGCACTTGTTGTGATGAGCACTAGATATTGTATCTAAGTGATGAATGACTGAAACTAAAATTTCTTTTTAATTTATTTATTTGAGAGAGAGAGCACACACACACATGAGTTGGGAGGGGGAGGAAAGTGCAGAAGGAGAGAGAGATGCTGACTCCCTGCTGAGTGGGGATCAGGACACGGGGTTCAGTCCCAAGACCCTGGCATCATGACCTGAGGCAAAGGTAGATGTTTAACCAACTGAGCCACACAGATGCCCCTCCTGAAACCAATATTGCTATTTTATGCTATGTTAAGTAACTTGAATTTAATGGGGCGCCTGGGTGGCTCAGTGGGTTAAAGCCTCTGCCTTCGGCTCAGGTCATGATCCCAGGGTCCTGGGATCAAGCCCCATATCGGGCTCTCTGCTCAGCGGGGAGCCTGCTTCCTCCTCTCTCTCTGCCTGCCTCTCTGCCTACTTGTGATCTCTGTCTGTCAAATAAATAAATAAAATCTTTTTTAAAAAGACGTATTGCATGGAGCACTGGGTGTGGTGCATAAACAATGAATTCTGGAACACTGAAAAGAAATTTTAAAAAATAAATAAAAAATTAAAAAAGAAAAAACAAAGATATTTAATAGCATTTCTGGCTTCTACCCACTAGATGGCAGTAACATCTCCCTGCTCTTACCTTTCATGACAATGAAAAAAATGTTTCCATACATTGCCAAATGTCACCTGTGGCCCCGAATCACCCCTGGTTGAGAACCTATGCTTTATATGTACACTTTATAGTGTAGGAATAAGTGTTGTCCTGGTAAATATTTAGCCTACTCACTCTCTTATGGAAAACACACACACACACACACACACACACACACACACATTCACGGAGTCTTAGTTTGTACTATTTGCCAATTTCCATACTCCCTTAATGACTTGTTTCAAGGTCAAATGCCATCAGCCTGCTCACATAATTCCTAAAGGTTTAGCAGTTATCTTTAGCAAGCTTTTTTTAAGGCTGCTTCAGCAAATTACAGATAAGGATTAACAATACCTGAATGAAAAGAGCATTCCAGCTGAGACTCTTGATGTCAAGGTGATTCTTGGACCAGGGTTCTAGCTACCAGGAATAGGCCCAGAGCTCCAACTTTTGTGGTTCTCCTCTCCTTTCACTGTGGATTTTGACACCAATTTTCAGTGTTCTCTATCAAGATCTAATGATTTGCTTTCCTTGGAACTTTTCAGTGAAGCTGCTACAGCCAAAGTCGAAGATGGGAAAGTCTTTGGCATTTCAGGCAGGACTGAGATGACAAGACTCCCTATTTTCTCCTGGCTAGTCAAGTAGACAAATTGGTTCAAGGCCCCTAGAGAAAGCCCTTAATAATGTGGGCTCAAGGTCCTGGCATATTTATGTCCTTCTTTCATTTCTCTTAGGTAATAAGTCAACTGGGTTGACCTGTAGCTTGAAATAGTCCAAAGAGTGCAACTAGGGTAGGATATGTGTAGTAGGCTTAGGTTAGCTGTGTAGAATTTTGGATAAGGTCAATCAAATCTGTGTGTAGTGAGGAGGCATATAGAAATTGATGTTTGAAGTCAGAGAATAAACTTTTTAGAAATAATTCTAAATATCAATTTGTGTGCTGATTTTCCCAGGTGATTGTCCAAGTCCAGGCAAATTCTCAATTCTGAGTATGATGCCTTAGCCTTTGTAATGGTGATGATTGTTCACATGTGGCATGATTTATTATTATTAGACTATTTACGTATTTTGGATGAAAGGTATTAGAAATGGTAGTGGACAACATATACATCATTTTTGATAAAATAGTACTTTACTAGTGATGACAAAAAAATCAATAAAATGGCAAGGTTGGTTTTAATAACAACACAAGGAGAAAAATATCACTTATAAAATTATACTGGTTGCTATAACATTTCTAAATCTTGCAATAAAATTAGAAAGCATTACCTTATGATTACAGATGTTTATGATAATGCAAGCTTAGATCTGGATCCTCTTGATTTGGTTCTGATTTGCATTTATCTTTATTTCATTTGTGCATAGCCCTACATTGCCATGTTTAGTCATATGCAAGGTTCTTTAAGACTTCAAAGGTTTCAATTTATTCTTTTAATTCTGGCTTTTACTATTTTGCCAAGGAGACTAGAAATAAGTTTTAAGATAAATGTAAATACCTTATACTATATACTAATTTTCACCTTTTAAACTTTTCCCTCCTTTCTTCCTCTATTCCATCATTTGTTCATATAAATGTTTGAGTACTCATAATGGTGCCCAAATCTATGTTTGGCTATGACTGCGGTTTCATCCCCACTTTTTTGAAGCTACCGTCGTAAGTAATAAAGAGACAGTAAATAATAGTATGTTATATGTATAATAGTCAATAAATGAATACTATTTTGCAACACCAGGAGGTCATAACAAACTCTTGGAAGGAAATCTGGGAAGCTTTATGAAGAAAGAGGTACTTAATAATATGGCAGTCCTTCAAAGACTTAGAAATAGAGTTACTTGCTATATGACCCAGCAATTCTACTCCTTCATATATACTCAAGAGAATAAAAACTGTTCACACAAAAAAATTGTATATGAATATTTATTAGCAGCATTATTCATGGTGGCCAAAAAGTGGGAACAACCCATATTCATTAACTGATAAATGGATAAAGAATATATGTTATATGCATATAATGAATATTATTTGACAACAAAAAGGAATGAAGTACTCACTCATGTTTCAAGATGAATGAACCTTGAAAATATTATACTAAATGAAAAAATCCAGTCATAAAAATCACATATTATATGATTTCATTTAAAAAAAAATCTAGAACAGACAAAACTATAGAGACAGAAAGTAGCCTAGGGTTGGGGATGGGAAGGAGGGTGGGGAAGTGACAGCTAATGGATACAGACTTTCTTAGGGCATGATCAAAATGTTCTAAAATTGGTCATGTTCACACAACTCTGTGAACATATTGAAAACAATTTAATTGTATACCTTAAATGGATGTACTTTATGATATATGACTTATATCTTTTAATAAAGGTCTTTTGTATCACAGTCATATATGTAAAGCTCTTAGAATGATGCCTAGCACATATAGCAACTGCTGTATGAGAGGAAGCTGTTATTATTTAAAATAAAAATTAAAACAAGAAATCATTTATCACACTCCAGGTTGGTAGAGATTAAATAGCTCAATAATATACATTAATAGCAAGAATATCCACAATCACTCAACTCTCCTACACTGTAGGTAGGAATGTAAATTTGTGCAGTTTCATTAGAGGACAA
This sequence comes from Mellivora capensis, assembly GCA_004024625.1. NCBI lineage: Eukaryota > Metazoa > Chordata > Mammalia > Carnivora > Mustelidae > Mellivora > Mellivora capensis. The sequence continues at coordinate 52,108 of PISX010010501.1, read as the reverse complement.
GTGGCTTTACTTATTAAGATGACAAATATTTATACTTTTTGACTCAATAATTTTAAAGAATTTGTCTTTGTTCATTATAGCCTAGTTTATATTATCAAAGGTTCTAAATAACTATTAACGATGTCTGGTTTAATAAATGATGGGACCACTATATAAGGGAAACTCACATGGCCATTAAAATTTTTTAAAAGGAGTTTTTCATAAGCTCATCTCTAAGTCATATATTAAGTGGAAAAATAAATTGTATAACAGTTCTTATAGTATGCTAACATTACTGTAGAAAGTGAGTTGTGAGTTTATAGATGAATATGAACATACATAGGCAAACATTTACAACCACAACCACATTTATGCTTATAAATGCATAGACTTTCTACAAAGGTACACAAGGAAGGGAACTAGTTACTTTTGGAGAAAGACCAAAGGATTGAAAGTAGGAGGTCAGAAGAAGACGTTTGTTTGGTTGCACACACATTTGTGCTGCTTCAAATGTTTTGTCTTTTGTGATTTTATTTTTGGTCAAGAACTTATTACTTTTTTAACTAAAAAGTTAGTTAAGAGGAAAAAGACAAATATGAGGCCAGAAGAAGGCTCCAGTCAGAAAAAGTATTTCCCATTTCCATAACCCAGATAGATTTGGCCTAGATTATGACAAGTTTCATACTTTCAAAATTCAGCGAAAATTTAAAAAAAAAAATCTTGCTTTCTCCCCCATTTAACACTGGATTACCTTTTACTCAGTGTTGTTAATTACCCCAGCAACTATTGACCAAGAACCTCTTAACTTCCCAACACAGTTTGATGCTATGGGAAGTACCACAGAGATAAACTTCCTTCATGTTACATATAATTTAACAAGATAAACAAGAAAAATTCAGTAACAAAATTCGGTAATAAGAGCTTGGGGCGCCTGGGTGGCTCAGTGGGTTAAGCCTCTACCTTTGGCTCAGGTTATGATCTCAGGGTCATGGGATCGAGTCCCACATTGGGCTCTCTGATCAGCGGGGAGCCTGCTTCCCCCTCTCTCTCTACCTGCCTCACTGCCTCCTTGTGATCTCTCTCACTCTGTCAAATAAATACATTAATTAATTTTTTAAGAAAGCTTAATGATTGTTCAATTTAAGTTAATTCTGTTTGAAGCTTCCTAGAACAGCTTTTTTGAGATATTACAGTGTCACCAGAAGTTAGCAGGGGGAACTTCAAACAAATCCGTGCTGAGTTCAGTTTAGCTCATTTTCACCCCATGTCTTTGATGTTTTGTCTGAAGTTATCTCAGAAAGCAAAGTCCTCAAAAAAACACTGGTGGTCTTACTTCAAGTCGTGAACTAGATCTCAAAGAAATTCTTATTTCCTACATGGATTTCAGTTAAGATTTTTTTAAAAAATAAAACTACTTAAAAATAAACATGGATTATAAGTCCAGTAGGTTATTTGTGGGGCTGTCATATATATGAGCTGTCTTCTAGAAAAGGCCTACACCACTCTCCCCCCTCAGCCAGTCACAGTATCTGTCTCTCTGGTAGGTTCTGATATGTCTCCTTCACCATAAGGCCTTGTTCCAGGACATGGCATTGCAATGCATTGGCTTTTTAAATTATTATTCACTCCTTTTTTTAAAAAAAATCTTTTATTTCTCTTCTAAACTTTATTTAGTCAAACATTTTAATGCTGATATTAGAATATGACCTCTTTCTCTCTTTCTTTCTTTCTTTTCTTTTCTTTTCTTTTCTTTCTTACTTCTTCTTTCGTTGTTTGCTTTCTTTTGTTCTTGGAAAAGGGGAGGGGATGGATATCCCCAAAACAAAAAAACTAAAACCCTTAAAATGTGTCTGGATTATATAACACCATACTTGTATCGTTGAAGCAATTCTTTCCATACTCTACAGTTCCTTCAGCCCCAAAGCAAAGAAAGTATCACTGGTTCCTTTATTCAAACCTGGTAGAGGAAGGAGATCATAGAAACTGGCTAAGTATAATATTTATTTATACTTGGTCTTTTTCAAACTACAACACCCAACTTTACCAATGGAGAATTAAACTCTCTCTGAGTTTAACCTTCTTTTGAACTACTACTTGTAATTTCTTCAACATAGCTTTGCTAGGTAATGAATAAAAAAAGTCTGCAAGACCAGCATCTCCACTTATCAACTGTCCAGTAGGACAGCTCTAGCCTCAGGTACCAGATCCCAGAGCTCTGACCTCAACCTCATCCTCACCCTCACTGTCATATCACCCTCCCTGACAGATGCAGCTTGTGCATATGTGCATACGGTAAGTGGCACTGGAAAAGTCTTACACAGCAATTTTTAGTTAGCATTTTGATTTTGCTTTTTCTTATTTAGAGGCAATATATTTTTAAGTACCTTTTTTATTTATGAGTTTATATTTGTAAATTTTATTTTCATTAGCCATTTTTTCTAATTAAATATAATTTTTGTGATAAAGACCAGATCTATTTCAGTACTGATGTTCTTTTAGAGCTCACTTAGATATACCATCATATTCTAATTTAGAAAAAAAGTCATAAAAATATATGCCCTAAATTATGCATGCACAACAAACATCCACTTCTCAGCCTTTTCCCAGTTTGTAATTACAGCAAGATTAAAATATAACCATCAAATATCCCCCCTCCTTCAGATCACCAAAGGAAAAGTCTTTATGATTTGTGGTTACTGTTCTTTATTCTTGAGTTTCATTTTTCCTCAGCTGCACAATGGGAATATTACTAAGTCCAGGGCGTTTTTGTTTGTTGGTTGGTAATGATTAAATGCAGAAAGGGATGAAAAGCGCTCAGTGTATGCAAACAACAGTCTCTCAATCTAAATAATAGATGATAGGTAAGTAGAACTTCACGACCGTTCTGGAGTTACTGGTCCTTTCTGTAGGTAAACCCACTTAACTTTTTATTTACATCATTTTTAACTCATGCAGGAGCAATGGTCCTGCTGTAAGAATGCTGGATCGTTAAACATTTATAGAACAGTTTAGCTTCTTCTAATCTGAAGATTTTTAAGCCTGTTATAAAGGAAATGCTAATTATGAAAAAGTCAAGCATCATGTTATCGGTAATCAAATAACTGCGCTGAAGTTTGGACGAGGCACTTCACCAAGGCACTCCGCTAACGCACAGCAGTCCAGACCTGGAGATCAACTGAGCCTCCACAGTACAAGGCAGGCATCTGAGAACAGCCAATCAGGAGAGAGGGTTGCCGCCACACCCACCTGTTCATTGTTTGCCGCAGCTATAGGAGCCAAATTGTCTTTTTTTTTTTTTTTTTCTTTTTACCAGGCTGAGTTGCTAGGAGTTAATTCTTCCTGGAAATATCTGCCACTCTGATGGACATGCAGCATAACAACACAGGCCATTCCAAAGCTGGTTTAGTGTTTAAAAAAAAAAAAAATTACGCTAACCCTTGGTTTCTTTGATTTTGTTTTCTGTTAACCTGGGAAATCATTTTAAAAATACATTATAAGACTCAGACCTCCCTTTAGCAATTATGTAAAATCTTGTAGTTCTCTGAAAGACACAGAAGTGCAGATTGGGTTGTCTATCTTAGCACACAATATTTATGTGGGAAAACAGACTTCATGAGTATGCTGTATAAGATAGTAGGAATTTTTGCCTTTTTGTATATATGTCATTTATATCTGTGTACACGCCATGCAACTGTATTCATTTTGTGTCATTTTTTTAAAAATTGGAATTTACTATATAGCTTTTGGAGGACTACCACATCATAGTTATTCATCTCCTGCATAGTCTGTTCTAAAGTTCCTCCGAGGGGTTTAATTCTTTGCAGGTTTCAGAATTCCTCTACATGCCTTGACATATAGAATGAATGTGCACAATAAATTGCTGAATAATTGCAATGCAAGACAATATATTGTGTTGTGCCATTTAATTCATCAAATTAACAACAGAACTCTATTTTACAGAATAACAAATTTAGAATCATTGGGGTATTATCAGGTGTATTTCATTTATAAGAAAAACTTATCATGGGAGCCCCGTTTAAATTCTGTGATCTTTCATCCTTCTCACACACAAATGTGGATGAGGGTAGAATGAATAGAAAGAAGCATTCAAGATATTCAGAGAAATAATTCAATATAGACAGTGAATTGGAGGTTCTGATTTATAAGTCAGTTTCTCATATTTACATCTGAGTGTGGAATATAATGATCATTGCTTTTGCTGGCCAATGAAAATTATTTACATTTAGAAAGATATTTGAAAGTATTTTGAACATTTTGGCAAAAAATACAACATCCAATGAAACTTCATTATTATTTAACTTGCGTGCCTCAATACATTTTTAATAGGTTTATTAAGATATAATTTCCATACTGTAAACTTCACCCATTTAAAGTGTACAAGTCAAAGTTTTTTTAGTATATTCACCCAGTTGTACAACCAAAACCATAATGTAATTTTAAAACTTTTTAATCACCATTCCCCCAAAACTTCTCCATTGTTCCCCAGCCCCTATTCCCCAGCTCCAGGCAACCACTAGTCTACTTCCTGTCTCTAAAATGTGACTACTTGTGGATTTTTATATAAATAGAATCATATAATATGTATTTTTTTGAGACTGGCTTCTTTCACTTAGCATAACAATCTATTTTTATATTATTTGACCTCAATAATCTGTCTCTGATGCTAAAATGTTATTCTTGGACTCCTTTGAGTTTGAGGATTGGTCACAATTTTTGTGAGAGAAAATTTAGAAACTAGTTAGACCAAGAGGGCTTTTCTAACCAATTTCACCAATGTTAATATACCAGATGTGCAAGCATAAACTGCACATAAACAATGTGTGTCCATGGATCCCTAAATTGACATTGTCCAGGAGAATTTTGGGAAAAGCAAACAGATAACAACAACAAACACTGCCGGTTACAAACAGAAGCCATGAAAAGAGAAGTGTAGTTTAAGTATTGATCAAATGTAGTTTAACAGCTTAACCTTGGAAAACTGGTGATTGAGAGTATTTAACAAAAATGCATATAAATGTGTATTTGATGCTTGTACCGGGGGCCCTTGAGGGACAGAGTCCATAGGAAAAGCAAAGAGGAACCTTACAGAGAAAGCAAATTTCCCTTCTGCCCTTTTCCCCTCTTCTCACTGGCAAGGTTTTATCCTCCTTACTGTTTGCTCAAACACGTGGAAGTGAATTTAGGGCCCTCCCCCCAACTTCTGATTTTATAGCCAATAGGTGATGAGGTTTATTTGCATATTTCCAGTCACATAAGCAGTTGTGGAGTGGAAACAGTGTCAGACTCGATCCGTCCTCCTCCTCCTTAGAGGGAACCTGTCACTTCTAGCTGCCCTGCCCTCCCTTTTAAAGGGCAACTTGCCCCACGCTGGACCTCAGCTCCAGCCTGCTCCCACCTCGGGTTCAGCTGGTCCATCACCCTGTCCGCGCTTCTGCCAGTCCCCTGTAGCTCCTACCGAGAGAGGCGCTCCGAGATGGAGAGCAAAGCACTGTTGCTGGTGGCGCTTGGCATGTGGTTCCAGAGTCTGACCGCCACCCGCGGAGGGGTGGCCGCCGCCGACAGTAAGTTTTGCCCGTAGACTCCCCTCCACTTGCGGACTCCACTTTGGCAACTTCCACACGTTACGAAGGCGGGAAAAGAGGAAGCCGAAAGGGGTTGCAGATGCGTACTGGAGACTCTCCTAGACTAAGCGCCAGTTCCGAGAAGAGTCAGCGGGCTGGGGTCTGGAGGGGCAGGGAAGGAAGTCTCCCTCTGATCTCGCTGGAATCGTTCCCGCGTTGTCCCGATCTGGCTGAGGCGGTGTTTCCGCGTCCGTAGACTTCAGAGAGGAAGAGTAGGGGGTAGCTCGAGGGGCGGGACGAGAGAGGTCGGAGGAAGGGATTAAATGGCGGTGACCGGCAGTAACCCTCGCGTGAGGACCCTGGAATGAAAGGCACTCAGGTCAAGGTGACCCTGGCGCGGCCGCCACCGCGGCTGGGCCCCCGCCTGTGGGAGCGTGGGTAGAGAGTGGTCCTTTCTCTTAGAGAAGCCGACCCGAGAGGGTGGGGACGAGGGAGGAGGCGTTGTCCGCATCGCCGAAGCGCTGGGCACTCGCCCTCGGCGTGGACGCGGTGGGGGGGGACTGGGACGCGCGGCGCCGAGTCCCGCGGACGCAGCGTCCCGCAAGCGTTTGGGAGCCGGGGAAGCTCTCCAGTTTCCATTCTTGCACGCGCCGCTTTTCTTAGCACGCGGAAAGCCTAGCGGAGGGCTGCCCTCCTCAAAACATGGCGCAGAGCCCCCCAGTCTGTGGCCGCCGGCCGCGGTGGTGTTAGGAGGTTTGCATTTGGCTACTCTTACACTCCTCCGAGCTGAGTCCCGCTCTGACGCTCAGCCTCGCGGAGCGTCCACAGCACGTGGGGCTCCCCGGAGCCGCCGCGTGAAATCCAGCCAGCGCCCTGCAGCCGCCACTCCTCGGGGTTTAGGCATTACAGGAGAGATGCAGGGGGGACAAAGGAGCAGCCCAAGACCTGCCCACTATCGAGGCAGCCCTAGTACTTTGAACCTTCCTTGGTTCACTTAACATAAAACAGCAACCCAAAGGCAACGTTTCCCCCCCTGAGTGGTGAAATTGCAGTTAGAGCAGTGTCCCTTGGTTATGTTTACAGGCAACAGGGCTCAAGTCGAGTTTCTCCATGACTTTGCAGCTGACTTTGCAGACTTTGCAGACTTCTGCAGTGGGTTGGAAAAAGAACATTTTGTTAGATTTATTTTTTAAAAATGTAGATTTCATCAAGTCTGACTGGATTAAAAAAATAGTATCTGAAGGTTGAATTAAAAAGTCTTAAATATCGTGCACAGTGGTATGTACCCCTCCATAGTGTTTAACCCTGTCCAAGAAGATGGTAGGAGCAAATTCCATATTCTTCTTTCAGAAAATATACCATGGTGTGAAGCTACTTTTACTGCAAAAACACACAAATATGTGTTTTCCACAGTGTGTTTGCTAGCTTTGAAATACACACACACACACCCCATTATTTATTTTGAGAGAGGGAGGTAGAGAGCGCACACGCAAGCACAAGGTTGAAAGGGGCAGAGGGTAAGGGAGAAGCTGACTCCCCGCTGAGCCGGGAGCCCCACTTTGGACTGGATCCTAGGACCCTGGGATCATGGCCTAAGCAAAGGCAGAGGCTTAATTAATGGAGCCACCTAGGAGCCCCTGTTTTTGCTGGCTTCTTAGAAGTTCACAGCCCTAAGTTCCTGGTCTGGTTAGTGTCACCTCTCTGAGTTTAGATTCCTCAACTCAAAAATGAGGAGTTCAGGCCTCACTCAAAATTCATACGCTTTGATTTAAATGGGCGCTTTGTGACTGATGAATTAAATTGGATTTTAACCAATGCATGCTTTAGCTAGCTGTAAATGTACCAAGGGAGGAATCTTTTTTTTTTTTAAATAATTTTGAAATTTTTGTTTTTGTTTTTTAAGAGAGAGAGAGAGAGAGAAAAGGAATCCTAAGCAGGCTCCACACCCAGTGCCCTGCACATGCTGGGCTCCATCTCCAGAGCCTGAGAGCTTGACCTGAGCTGAAATCAAAAGTCAGATTCACAAGGGACTTAGCCACCCAGGTGCCGCAAGGGAGGAATCATTTTTAAGTAGACATGAAATTAATCCCTCCTAGCCTTCCCTCCTACTTTCACTCCACCACTACCTCCCTTTATATTATGCTTCTCCCATCACAGCAAATTATCTCCCCTTTTCTCCTCCAGGTGAATTCATCTAGGAACTTAGCAATTTCAGAGGCAAAAGTTATCAGTGAGAGAATAGTAAACAGCACCTCTCTGGGCTCTGACTTTACTTATTCTGGATTTTTTTTTTTTCCTAAGAAGAATATGAGGATATGATGTGCTCACTGCCCTTAGGCTCTTTGTTCTTGAAGCCACCTCCATCGCTGCAGGGCCTCATTAGGAAGCTTAAAGAGCTAGACAAGGAGCATGTGAATCAGTACTCGGCAGCTGCAATTCTATTTGACCTGCCATAGTGAATTTCCAGGCTAACATCTAAGTTAAATGTGATGGTGATGACAGCAAAATAGCTGATAGCATTTGCAAATGGAGCAGAGCTCAGCACTGGAGTGATTGATTAATAACAGTATTGAAAAGTTCCCGTCAGACACAGGGGTAGAGTTACAATGGAAAGTTTTCACTTTCTTTCAGGTAGTGTAGTGTATTTTTAGCATAACCTTTCTTCCCTTTGTTCAGGAAGAGAAATTGAGCTATATAGTTTACTGCTTCTATTTTATGAACATTTTTTTTCTATAAAAATGAAAAGCAAATCTGTTTGCTAAATAATCAGGAGCATGTAAAGACCAATCAATTCAGTCAGATAGGGTATTGATTTTTTTTTCCACCTCATCAAACTATTTTTTGTTCTCACCCAGTCAGTGGTTTTTGGCATTCTGTAGAAGCTGCCTGAGTAAGTATGACCATCAGTTTCAGAGAGAAGGTAAATTAGTGATGAAGTCCTTTAGGCATGTATGTGGTGGGGTAGAAAATTCAAAGAGAATTACATTATAACTGAGCTCTTGTACCTCATGTCTTCATATGCACACTAATCCTATTCATCTGATAATTGTGAGCTGACTTTAGAATATCTTTCCTGGGATGCTCAATGTTCTTTTCTAGGAACAATAATGTATACCCTATGAATTTACTTTTGAAACTCTTTGATTTCTCAACCTAATTTCATCTCTCTGAGTGATTATCCACATTATGTAAATTTTTTGTCTTTGTTTATACACTTAGGATTTTAGCCATTTAATAATTTAGAAATAAAGATTACATTGTCAAGAAATGCATTAACTGGGACGCCTGGGTGGCTCAGTTGGTTAAGCGGCTGCCTTCGGCTCGGGTCATGATCCCAGCGTACTGGGATCGAGTCCCACATCGGGCTCCTTGCTCGGCAGGGAGCCTGCTTCTCCCTCTGCTTCTGCCTGTGCTCTCTCTCTCTCTCTCTCTCTCTCTCTGACAAATAAATAAATTAAATCTTAAAAAAAAAAAAAAAAAGAAATGCATTAACTTGTAACCTACCCTAGATCTTACCTTAGTGCTGAATAAGAACATATCTGATGGGAACTGGTTGATGTGGTGATGATGATATGAGTTGAATTCAGGATGGAAGCTCTTACGAAAGCATACATCTTACCCTTCCACTAATTTAAGGTGGCTCTTATTTCTAAGGGGACCTGATAAAAAAGATTCTTATCCCCTTGAAAAAGGTAAATGCAGAGCCATTAATACCATTTTCATGTATGGAAAACAATAATTTTCTTAGTAACGGTTGAGTCACATCAGTTCATCTGCCAGCCAACAGCAATCCCAGTGTATACTGGGACAGCTAAACATATTGACTGATGTATATCAGCTGTGTGAGAAAGTGAGGCTTGGGAAGTACATTCATCCCTAGGTTGCTGAGACACTCTTACACCAGTATCGGGAATATTTCTATCAGAATCCAAAGAGAAGGAAGGACTGACTGTAATCGCTATGACATTTATGATTTCATATATAGCACTGACATAGAATTGAAAACATCTTGTAGCATATGGAATGGTGCTGTCTTCCTGTCAAATGCTTCATTATGCTTTCTGTAACTTAAAATTAAAAAAAAAAATTTCCCTGAGAAGTGAAATAAAAATCTCCAGATACAAATTTGTTTGAGAATGCATGAATTTCCAATTTTTTTTTAATTTAGAAATTATGTACCCCACAGGAAATGTTAGTTGTGGAAAATTGGACCTCTCAGTGGACTATGCAGATAATCTGTACAGGAGCTTCTATTTATTTATTTATTTATTCATTCATTCATTCATTCATTCATTTGTTTTTGAGAGGGAGCCTGTGAGGCCGGAGAGGGGAGGGGTAGAGGGAGAAAGCATCTTAAGCGGGTTCCACCCCCAGCATAGAGCCATCCTGGGGCTTGATCTCACCACCTTGAGATCATGACCTGAGCCGAAATCAAGAGTTGGATGCTCAACTGACTGAGAATCTATGAATTTAATAGAGGTTTTTTTTCCATGGAAATATACAAAGCTAGCCTTAATAATGCCAGAGAATATTCTTAGTCTTTTCAAAACCACCAGCGACACCAGGGCTACTGCATTGCATAATTCTAAGGAAAAATAGACCAAAGTGAGTGGCATCCTCTGGAGTCAGGCAGGGCAATAATCTTAAATATCAGTTTAACAAATAGGTGGTGAGTGAGATCTGTCTGCCACGTTATTTGGATGATTTCTACTTCAAAAAAATTGGTGATCAAACATGTTAAAATGTGATTATTGGGGTGGGTGACTCAGTTGGTTAAGCAACTGCATTCGGCTCAGGTCATGATCCTGGAGTCCTGGGATCGAGTCCCACATTGGGCTCCCTGCTCAGCAGGGACTCTGCTTCTCCCGCTGACCTCTCTCCTCATGCTCTCTCTCACAAATAAATAAAATCTTTTAAAAGAATGTGAAAATTGAGGAAGAATGACTTATTTGATATGGTATGGGATATGGGATAGGTGAAACTAATTTAGTTTTAAATTTTCTAAAGTACTTTGTAACAGTAAAAACACTTCTTGGACGTTGAGAGCAAAATCAGGTTAAAAATTTATAATATTCTTTTTCTACTATCAGGGAAATAATAAGGCCATCAGAGTACTTCCTGATTAGAAAGGAAAAGGAAGAACTACATCCTCAAATAAGATGGAAGGCAGAGTGTATTTTTGGTGGGTCAGTTGCACTTTTACTATATGAAAATGAAAAAAAATCCTTAAATATCAATAGTTTACCACAGGCTATTATTTGAATAAATTATTTTAGAATGGTCAGGTGCTAGAAGTGTGTGTGTGTGTGTGTGTGTGTGTGTGTAATCAACTTGTCACCCATAATGAATTACTTAGCAAGTAGCCACAATACTGCTTAAGGAGTTTTAGAAAATAATTAAAAAGGGAAATATTGACCACTACTCAGTTAATTACATGATAAGCCTGACTTGAATCCTTGTACATTCACTATACTATATCATTTTTTATTTCACTTCTTTGGCCTGGCTTTTGCAATGTTACTTGAAATTACAGATTTTCAGCATTTGAATTGTGAAAAGAGTAAGTTTAGCTTAAGAAATTAGAAATAAAGAAATCTAAAAACTACAAATTATTACCTTATAGTAGTTTTTTAATTTTTTTTTACTTGTTAAGAAATTAAATAACTTCCCCTAACATAACTTACCTTTGGCTTGCCCACTTTGTGTAAGAATTTGACTAATTGGAAATACAATTTACTTCAATCGTTCACTGTAGCATTAAATGAAGATTTATCAGAATTTAAATATATTATCGAGAGGCAAATGGTTGGCTGAAGTTTTATTTCCCTCCTTATTCACTTTGTGATTGACTATGAAAAGTCAAAGTGAATTCTTTCCCAAATCTGCTTTGCTACAGTTTTTTAAGCTTTGACTTTGTGTGAAAGGCTGCAAAGACAAGAAATATTGTAAAAAAAATATTTGGGAAAAGAATTAACCAATTCAGGGGCACCTGGATGGCTTAGTCGGTTAAGCGTCTGCCTTTGGCTCAGGTCATGATCCCAGGGTCCCGTGATAGAGCCCCAGGTCCTAGGGCTCCCTGCTCAGCGGGGAGCCTGCTTCTCCTGCTCCCTCTGCTGTTCCCTCTACTTATGCTCTCTCACTCTTTCTGTCAAATAAATAAAAATCTTTAAAAAAATAATAATTAACCAGTTTACACATAGCACAGGCATTCCGAATGATTTTTTAAAACAATTTTAGTTGATGTACCTTGATGTGGGGGTGGGAAAAATTTTATACAAAAATTTACTTAGGCTTCCAAGTTTCTTAATGCTAACATTTTAAAAATTATGCTACTGAAAAGGAAACCTTTCCTCAAGCCTGTTTTATATTTTGGGAAAACATTGCTTTGTTGAACTGGAGATTGAAAGAGGGTGAGATAATATAGGAAATAAGTGGAACTTTACAATGCAAGAGCCATGAGCCAATGTTCTTTGGGAGAATGAGTTTTGAATTATAACCAAAAGACCTGGATTCTGATCTCTGTCAACTTTGATCACCAGTGAGGATTAGTCATTCTCTTGCAATCCACATATATTTACAAAAATAGAAACAAAAATAGCACTGGTGGAAGTTCTTAGAAGCTTAAAACATACCATTCCAGCAAATAAAACAAACAGCCCTCCAATTAGCCACCTATCCATTTTTTTTTCTTTTTTGTTGATTATAGGAGGAAGAGATTTTGTAGATATTGAAAGTAAATTTGCTCTAAGAACCCCTGAAGACACAGCTGAGGATACTTGCCACCTCATTCCTGGAGTGACAGAATCTGTGGCTAATTGCCACTTCAACCACAGCAGCAAAACCTTTGTGGTGATCCATGGCTGGACGGTAAGACAGTCTCTTTAGGAAGAAGCAGATTGGGGTAGACCAGGCATTCTGCCTGTCTGGCTTCCTCCCGTTGTTGGGAGCCCTGTGATGAGTCTTCCTATCCTGTGCTTCTGTTTGTTTTCCAATGGCTTTACTTTAAACTTGAGTACAGGAAATTCTGGCTTGGGGTGGGAATTGTGGAATCTAAAATCATGGATTCATGAGTATTTCCCCTAGGTAGTGTCATCCTTCATTTTACCATGGTACTTAGCTGGTGCCCTTGAACCAGCCATTCTTGTGAGGTGGGAAAATAAGGCTTTGCTCAACTACAGAGCAGAATGTAGGTTATCATTTCACATCACCAAAGGTCCTTTTCTAAGGGAGAACCTGTCAGAGGGAGGAGAGGGTTGGAGTGGTGTGAGGAAATATTGATTCTGATTCTGGCTTTGCCATTCTCCAGCTCTGTGATGTGATTGATGCTACTTCTCATTTCTGGGCCTCAGATGACTGATGTGTCAGACAAAGAGGTTAGACTCCACTTCTAAAATTCTCCAGTTGTAAACTTTAGAGAACTTTTCTAGAGATGAATGAGGGATAGCTAGGGAAGTGTCATGCCAAATGATTAGAAAATGTAAAAACTGTGGTTACAGTTACTTTTACTTTTAAATAATATGAATAGGTGATGAGGATAAAGGAATGCACTTGTTGTGATAAGCACCAGATGTTGTATGGAAGTGCTGAATCACTAAATTTTACATGTGAAACTGTGTGTTAACTGGCTGAAATTTAAATAAAAACTTTTAAAAAAGGAAAAAAAAACCAAAAATAAAGAATACAATTATTCTTTTAGTAGTAGTGCCTTCTAAATATGCCAGTCACCTTCCATGGTGCAGTTCTTAGCTACTTCAGTTTGTTGTTAATATTTCAAACCCTAGTGAGAAGATTTCATTTTTTTTAATATAAAAAGGACTTATGTAAAATGGGAGGTTGAAGAGAAATAGTCCTGCCATTATGTCAGAGCTTGTGAATAAAGCAGTAGATTCTAAATAAATTCTAGTGAGACGAATTAGAGAATGATTGATAGATTTCTAGTCCTGATTTCTTTTCTGACTTAAGTTCCTTTCTTATTAATCCAGGACAAGTGCTGTAACTTTTATGGAGATGAAGGCAACGACTAACAGAATTTGCATGGATGTTTATTTTTAAAAAATCTCTTTGGGGTGCCTGGGTGGCTCAGTGGGTTAAGACCTCTGCCTTCAGCTCAGGTCATGATCCCGGGGTTCTGGGATCGAGCCCCATGTCGGGCTCTCGGTTCAGCGAGGAGCCTGCTTCCCTTCCTCTCTCTCTGCCTGCCTCTCTGCCTACTTGTAAATAAATAAATAAAATATTTTTAAAAATCTCTTTACTAGAATTAACATAATAAATCACATACCTGATGATAAAAATACATATTCAAATACTTAGATGTTTTTACATTTTTAAGAGATTTAGATAAGAAAAAGTAAACATTGGTAGTTTTAGAGACATTTTGGTTGTATATGGAACTTCAAATAGTTTTCAAAAAAGTATAGCAAGCTTAATGAACATTTTATATGACAGAATAAATTGAATATCTCAGACATCTCAATCTTATCCCTAAGAGAACTTGATGCTTTAGGGATTTTTCAAAAACATAGTTCCTTCTCATGCAAAGATGACATGACTAATCCAATATCAGTACAAGGTGCCAATTTCTATCATTGGTCCTCCTGCTCACTAAGCCCCCCATATTCTTCACATTGTGTGTCCTAACATTTTGAGAGCCTGACCTCAGAGGTTAGGCCACTGTGGAACTGAGTGTCATCATAAAGAGCTGGTTGCTCCTATGGGATAATTAATCCAGCCACCCTGGGTAATGGATCTCAGCTTATCTCAGTGGCCTGCCTGGCTGGTTAAGTTGGACCACCTGGATTGAGTGACCGGAAGGGCTTTAGTTCAGCTGAGAATCAAAGTGTCTGAGAATCAAAGATTTTTAAAATTTGTGGTGATTTAAGGAAACTCAGAGAAAAAAACCTAGTAAATAATAATCTTTTTAGAGTTAAAGAAGGTGAGTTCTTGTATTTTCTACCCCTTTATTGTTCAGAGTTACTTACAGCAGTATTTCACATTGAATTAAAAAAGAAAGGTTTGAGATAGTTTTTAGGCAGTTAATAATTAAGTATCAGTCACTGCAGGAGTAAGTTGGGTTACTTACTCTTTGACAGATTGCTTAACTTGGAAACATTGAGAGTGCAGAAAAACTTGTAATAGGGGTTTAGAGCAAATACGATTTTTTGCCTTACCTGAGGTAAACTGTTTGGCAACTCAAGGTCATAGGACAAAGGGAAATGAAGAAGTTCTGCAGCTTTGCCATGGAAAATTCAGAAGAATGCTTAATGTGTAGTATGCATAGCACACAACCCAGAAGGCAGTTTAGACACAGCTGTCCTGGAGCTTTGCCACATGCTTAGGTTTCATAGACCAGAGTGTTAAGTACAGAGTTCTCCTTGTGGTAGGAGGTCCTCACGCCTGGCTGAAAGGAGGAGCGGTTAACATTGCATTCTGAAGAACTGACATCATCCTTTCTTGAAAGGCAGTTGGAAAAGGTGGCAAACCCTCAATGTCTAAGAGAGGAAGAGGGGAGACAGGACCAATTCATTGGGGTTTTGGGCTAGGTGGGTATTCTGACTTGCTCCCTCCATGACCTAGGCTGCACTTAGACTCTTTTTTTTTTTTTTTTAAGATTTTATCTGTTTATTTGACAGAGATCACAAGAAGGCAGAGAGGCAGGCAGAGAGAGCGGAGGAAGCAGGCTCCCCGCTGAGCAGAGAGCCCCATTTGGGGCTCGATCCGAGGACCCTGGGATCATGACCCCAGCTGAGGGCAGAGGCTTTAACCCACTGAGCCACCCAGGCGCCCCTGCACTTGGACTTTTTAAAGCAGCCTCTCATTGAGACAGGTTCAAAAACAGTTTAAATGAGTTTCTAATGGACTAATGTTACCTTTATAGATTTTCTTCTTTTTTCTTCATACTTGGTATTATATCACTGCAAGTAGATTGGGAGTCAGAGTGGTTACAAGAAGACATTTATGAGGTGGCAGGTAACTTCAAGATCATCTGACCCCAGCCCCTTTGTTTTATAGATGGCCTAAAAGGTTAAGACAGTGCCTACATTCATAGAAGTAATTATTGGAAGAGCTGGGACTGAAACCAAAATCTCCTGAGTTTCAGCCTTCCTTTTCCCTGCCACAGAGCACAACTAAGCGTTATTAGTGTCAGGAGTGAAGTGAGATCTTGTTTTGATAGTTTTAGTCTAGAAAATAAACTAAATAAAATGGAAGAATAAATCTAAAAGAATCCACTATATAAGATCAGTGCTCCAATTGAAGTCCCTTGGTTTGAGAATTCATGACTCCTATTTTCATTACTGGAATTAATCTAAGAAGAATATGAGTTTTATAGGTCTCCCCTGAAAAGCTACCTTAAACATGTATTTCAGAATCTTTTTTGTTAAGCACATATTTAAGTAACCTTTACTGTGGCTACAACATGATTTTCTCTCAGGTCATGGTAGGAGAGGGTAGATTAGGGGATTGGAATCCAGTTATTGCTATATTTAAGCTCATGGCAAGATGGTGCACAATTTTACCATCGGCAGTTTTTAAGTGTGTTTCCATTATTGTAAAGTATGCATCTTTGCAAAGGTGTCCAATGCCCTCTCTGAAAACTTAAATTAAAATTTTACAGAAATAGAATTAACCTGAGGACTCTTATAGTTCTTTTGACTTTGAATTTGGGAACCTTTTTAAAATAAGAGGCAAAGAATTAAGGTTGGAAGTCTTCTTATCTCCAAACAGGGCCAATCTAATTATTTGGGAATTGTGACTATTAAACCTCATTAACTTCCACTCTAATAATTAAGAATTTGAGAGAAATAGTAAAAAAAAAATTCTAAGCTGAAGCTGATCATTTGCTTATGTATTAACAGAGAGATTGCTGAATGAATTTACCTTCTATTAGGATTAGTATGCTTGAAACTTTTTTTCATTAGCACATCAAATGTTTGATATAAATGACTCATTGTAAGAAATCCCCGACCCATGTTATTCTTTGATGTCAGCCTCTGAAATTACCTTTGAAAAATATCTTGGGGTTGGCTGAAAGAAAGTTAATACTCTGATAGGGCCAAATTATTTAAGCCAGATACTTGGAGGTAAAAAATAATCTCTGTTTATTAGACTGACCATTAAAAGTTAGAGTTCTTTTCTTGACTCTTTTGCTCGTCAAGAAAGTGAACCTGGGCATTCACATCCCCCAAAGTAATGTGGTTGGGAAAAATTTATTAGCCTAATTGGAAATAATTAAATTAAATTTATTTTAAAATAGTCTATAATTCTGCTGCAGAATTTTAACTTATTCAGATTGATCTTTTATATAAAATTATTGCTTTTACAGAATTTATAAAACAAGTGTTTAAAAATTGGTGGTGTGAAAATAACCTGCCATTCCTCAGCTCAACACATTCCTTCTTTGGCATACTCAGATTTGCCTCAGGAGAGTCAGGCATAAGTCTCTGATTATTCTTTTCCTTGGTTTAAGTTTTCTTTCTGAGCCAATGGGCTTCCTTTGAGGTTTGTTTTCTTTCCATTTAATGTAGCTGACATATCTATAACAAGTTGCAGGTGGGTATTTTAGGAAACCTTGTATCATCCTCTTCAGGTGACAGGAATGTATGAGAGTTGGGTGCCAAAACTTGTGGCTGCCCTGTACAAGAGGGAACCGGACTCCAATGTCATTGTGGTGGACTGGCTGTCACGGGCCCAGCAGCATTATCCAGTGTCTGCGGGGTACACCAAGCTGGTGGGAAAAGATGTTGCCAGGTTCATCAACTGGATGGCAGTAAGTAAGACTGTGGGAAGAAGGCTAATGTGTCCAAAACTGATCCCTTCACTGTTGCTGAACAAAAGGCTGGTCTTTATTCCTTTTCACTTAAATATAAATATTTTCTGGGGGCAATTCAAATCTTCAGAATAAATACAGACATTTTTTAGCCAGAAAGCAGCATTATGATAAGAATGAAAAACTGTAAAGTCAGGGCATAGTCTTGCCATGCCCTATCCTTTGATATTCTCCTAGTGATTAGATCTGGCGAGACCAAGAACTATTTAGGCAGAGCAGACAAAAGCTCGTTATTTCAGGGCAGATAGAAGATGTCATGTTCGGCCAAATCCTTCTCTACATTAGGCTGGTGCATGAAAATGTTATCCTGCCTTTGACCCATTAGAATGCCAATATTTTTCATGAAAAGATTAATACTACCCATTCCTTAGTGTAGATTAAAGGTCCAGATTTTTGTTGAGGGTTAAGGGATGGATAGGTTTGAGCTAGGAAGGAAATGGCAGGGAAGGTCTGTAGACTATGAGGTGGCTATGGGTCAGGAATTCTGATTTAGCTTCCACTTTGATCCATGTTATTCTCTGATGTCAGCCTCTGAAATTACCTTTGAAAAATATCTTGGGGTTGGCTGAAAGAAAGTTAATACTCTGATAGGGCCAAATTATTTAAGCCAGATACTTGGAGGTAAAAAAATAATCTCTGTTTATTAGACTGACCATTAAAAGTTAGAGTTCTTTTCTTGACTCTTTTGCTCGTCAAGAAAGTGAACCTGGGAAAATCAGATCACCTGCCTGGGCCTCAGGCTTCTCATCTGTTGAAGAAAGAGCCCGGATCATATGTTTCTGTGGTTATTTCCCCCTGTAATATTTTCTGGCCAACCTGAAGGAATAAAATGATGTAGAGTATTTAGAGTAGGGAATAATGGGTTAAAGTTAAATATATATTTAATATATGTGTATATGCTTATATATAGTTTATCTACATATAGATGACACATATATACATATATCTACATATAAGCATATAACTACACATGTACATGCATACATATATTTTCAGATATATGGAAATTCAGGTTTCCATACACTTCAATTTTAGATGGATGGGAAAAGTTTCTAACTTAGATATGTTTTTAAAGAAAGAGAAAAATCTCAACACTAGAGTGTTTGATCTAGAACACAAAATTAAAATAAGTAGAGTTAATTTTCAGCATTGCCTGTATTTCAAAAACAATACTTATATTCATTTTTCCTTTTAGCTTTGATCTTTTGTACAGAACTGTAAGAACCTTTTTCTTTTTCTCTTCCAAAGGAGGAATTTCACTATCCCCTGGACAATGTCCATCTCTTGGGATACAGCCTCGGAGCCCATGCTGCTGGCATTGCAGGAAGTCTGACCAATAAGAAGGTCAATAGAATTACTGGTAAGAAAGCAGTGCCAGTAGTCATCACAGAAGAGTTGAGAAGCTAATCATTCTGAAAGAGAATCAGAAAGTTTGTCAAATACCCGTATGTGTGTGGTGTTCCTGTGTTTGCCCAGCCATTTGATTATCTCATAGGAGGGCTTTTTTTTTTCCTGGAGTAGGATAGAATATGGGCCCTTGCTCTCCTAGGCTTACCATATGCTGTCAGAAGAGAGATAGAGCAGAGCTAATTAAGCACAGATTGCCCAATGGAGTCTCTGGGAAGCTCATTCCCCTCCTCCCTCTGCTCTGCGTTTTGGTGGTATAATGCATGTATGTCACCTCTCCCATCAGTGCTGGGAGAAATGAAAAAGGACCGACACCAGAGGCTGTTTGAAAAAAGGAAGACAGTCAACCAGGGCAATGGCTGATTTGGCATGCCAAGAGAAAAAGAAAGAGCCCGCCACTGTTTGAAGCCCTTCTCACCGGGTTCAAAAATAGTTAACAAAATTATTTTTTTGAGATCTACTTGTCTTGAATGAAGATTCCTATTTACTGTTCAGGAGCCTCAAATATCTTTCAGAGGAGCTAAGCCTACTTTTGATACTCTCAGTAATTTAAGAATCCAATCACTACAGAATAAGGAACTAATAAGAACCCATGTGGCTGCCATTTACATTCAAATGATGAACAATTGAATGCTAAGGTGATACTAATGGAAGCTAAAATGAATGGGAATTTAAAGATCTGTGAGGCTTTTATTATGTTTCTTTGTTTGTTTCCCCCATTAAGGCCTAGATCCAGCTGGACCTAATTTTGAATATGCAGAAGCTCCAAGTCGCCTTTCTCCTGATGATGCAGATTTTGTAGATGTCTTACACACATTCACCAGAGGGTCGCCTGGCCGAAGTATTGGAATCCAGAAACCAGTAGGACATGTTGACATTTATCCTAATGGAGGCACTTTTCAACCGGGATGTAACATTGGGGAAGCTATCCGTGTGATTGCAGAGAGAGGTTTTGGAGGTAAATATGATTTAGAAGTTAATTAAATATAAGTTTCACACTTAATTCTTATTGATCTAGTCTCCTATCCATTCCCAACAAGTATGTAGTTTTAATATACACATTGAGCCAAGAAATCTTTCTGAAAAAGCTATCATATTCAGCGTGATCACCTTTACTGCCTTAGTACTTCCTTTGGACAGACAGACAAACAGACATTTTTTTCTTTCATGTGTTATATTGTAGACTACACTGAGTACAGAGCTTCCAGAAATAAGAGAAAGGTGAGACCTACATAAGAAAACTCCACTGCGTTGGATAATAGCAGTATAAAATGATATCAGGCCACATGTTCTACTTTGAATATGGTTGTGAAACCATAAGGGTTATTGTTAATTAGTCCAGATTTCTTTC
Source organism: Mellivora capensis (assembly GCA_004024625.1). NCBI lineage: Eukaryota > Metazoa > Chordata > Mammalia > Carnivora > Mustelidae > Mellivora > Mellivora capensis. Next base: position 31,965 of record PISX010010501.1, on the reverse strand, counting down.
CAATTTTTTAGTATATGTGCTGCCGAAACGAGCACTGGTCCAGATTTCTTTTGCCAGCCTTTTAAAGAGATGTACAAATAAGAAACAAATCAGGGGCACCTGGGTGGCTCAGTCTGCTAAGCCTCTGACTCTTGGTTTTGGCTAAGGTCATGATATTGTGGGTCATTAGATACAGACCAGAGCGGGGCTCCGCCCTCAGTGAGGAGTCTGAAGATTCTTTCCCTCTGCCCTTCTTGTCACTTATGCACATGCATTCTCTCTCGTCCTCTCTCTCTCTAAAATAAATACATCTTTAAAAAAATAAAATAAATCACCTTTCTCTAACTGTCCCAAAATTTAAGGAGGAAAATATAATTTAATGTTATCTTAATGTTTATGCAATAATCAGGTTTGTGTCAAATTTATAATTTGTTTTAAGGAATCTTTTCATCCTTTGTGAGCAGTGGAACTTACCTGTAGTCAATATGCTCGGGTCTTTTGTGCACGTGTTATAGAAATTACAGCTTACTGTTACTATTTTCAATAGTTCTAAAATCTTATGGTAAGAGATACACTTTTATTATATAGCTAATTATTTCCGTGATTAATTTTATGTAAAAATTATTGATAGTGAGACAACCTCCAATTATACATAGTATTTATGATAAAATACTTTTCACTTAACAATTCTGCCTTTTATGATGTTATTTCTAGAAGCATGGAGAAATGTTTTATGTTTTCAATATAAAAGAAAGATGTGACAAACTGGGGGAAATCAACTTTTACCTTGAATGTCTCTTATTATATCTTCATAACCATACACGCATAAGACAGCAGAAAAGGCAAAAGTTCTCTGAAAATTTGCAATTTTGACTTAGAAAGACAGGAGAAACTGCCACCAAAAATACCTCCTTAAATAGGACTTACACTCAAGCTGTCATAGGACTAGATCCTTAGGTAATTTTATTCTGACATCACACCTAAACTAGTTTGGACTACAAGAAGAAACACTCACCGTGGACACTCATGGAGTTGAATTTCCTTTGTGCCTCTTTTTCCCCAGATGTGGACCAGCTAGTGAAGTGTTCCCATGAGCGCTCCATTCATCTCTTTATTGACTCTCTGTTGAATGAAGAAAATCCAAGTAAGGCCTACCGGTGCAATTCAAAGGAAGCATTTGAGAAAGGGCTCTGCTTGAGTTGCAGAAAGAACCGTTGCAACAACTTGGGCTATGAGATCAATAAGGTCAGAGCCAAAAGAAGCAGCAAAATGTATTTGAAGACTCGCGCTCAGATGCCTTACAAAGGTAGGCTGGAGAATGTTGCGAATAAAGAAAATCAATTTGATCCTATTTTTTTATCATGCTCACTGCATCACATGTACGATGTCTGTCCATTGCAACAGAGGTAGTGAAATGATGTTACTAAACCCTGAACCCTCACTTGTATTTCCTTTGGTAGAGAAGGAGTTACCCGGGTCTACTTAACTCAAGCTCCCAATTTATATAACCAGTAATGCCCAGTGCACAACCTGCACTACCCTGGGCAGCAGCCTTGCTTGCCACCCTCCTCAGTAACTGTGACCACCAGCGTGGACCAGCCCATTCATACTAGGCTCTGAACTAATTTGAAAGCATCCATCTATCCAGGGTCAGCAAGAAACGATGGCGCACGGGCCAAATCCAGCCTACCTCCTGCTTTTGTAAAGAGAGTTTTATTAGAACACAGCCATACACATTCATTTTTGTATTGACTAAGAGTGCTTTTGTGCTACTGCAGCAGAGTTAAGTAGTTGGGACAGAGACTGTATGGCCCACAAACCTAAATTATTTGCTATCTGGCCCTTCACAGAAAAAAGCTTGCCAACTCTAAAGTTTGCTTTAAGTGAAGGCAAAAACTACCTGTATTTTAAAATTCAGCTGTTCCTGGGAGGGAAGAATATACCAAACCTCAAGATATTTCCATTTTGTCATGAATTTATACCCAGTTGAATTTCAAACATGTTTAGACAAGATTTATAGGGATTGAAGGGAAACAGGAGAGGAGATACTAAGGAAATCTGGCAAGAGGAACTAAGGCCAGAAAAGCTAACTTATGTGGGGTCCAGGTGGAAGTCCGAGGGAAAGGATGATATTGAATTAATAGTTTTCCAAGATTAAATATATATGATAGAGGCAACTATTTGAAGGGGGTTTGTTAGAACTTCTATAGTGGTATATTTGGTGGCCTAAAGGTTTGGAGCAGCAATAATTAAAGGGAACCTTTGAAGCAATGAGGAAACCCTTAGTTTCCCTGACTCTTCAGAATAAGAAGGTGGGTGTGAGGTATAGAGGAGACTGGACTCTTCTGAAGACTCATCCCCAGGTGTCCTGCTCAGTGCTATGCAGGGCGCCATCCTATTTTTGGGAGTACTTCGGCAGTCTCAACTTCCCCTGCTCCGGTCTATAGTGATGCCTGCAAGGACTCCATTCAACTCCAAACTCTGCTTTTTTTTTTTTTTTCACCTTTAGTAGTTGTGTGTTAAAACAGCTGCCTTTCTTATCTCCTTAATCTCCCCCATCTCATCTACTCTAGCTTTTTAATGGAGATGGGGAGAGCAGCAAGGAAATGTAGATGTTCAAGTATCTGCTTCCAGAGGTTCTCCCTAATACAGAACATATTAGGAACTAGCGGTCTTTATGGCCTCACTGATGATTTGATAAATAAGTTTGATTGTGAGCCTGCTATGTACTACCTACTCTGTGCTAGGTGCTGAGGGGATAAAGAGGATAAATGTGATCTTCTGACCTGAGGGAACTTACACATAGGTAGGGAGTCAGACATACTCATAAAACATGAAGAAACAGTCACATACAGTGTCCCATTAAAATATGCTCCATATAGATGTTTGGGGATAAGATGGCCAAGAAAGGGTAGAGTCTGGGGCTCCTGGGTGGCTCAGTGGGTTAAAGCCTCTGCCTTCGGCTCAGGTCACGATCCCGGGGTCCTGGGACCAAGCCCCCATCGGGCTCTCTGCTCAGCGGGGAGCCTGCTTCTCCCTTCTCTCTCTCTCTCTGCCTGCCTCTCTGCCTACTTGTGATCTCTGTCCGTCAAATAAATAAAATATTTTTTTAAAAAAAAGGGTAGAGTTCTTGAAGAAAGAATCATGGGTGTTTTCACTTCTTGATCTCCCTTGTGCCCCATCAAAGATGACTACTTTCCAGGACTGCTTTACAATTCATATACACCTGGATTCCTTCTATCCACTACAACCACACTTTCCTGAAAGGGAGTGGAATTCAAGGTCTGAATCTTCTAGTAATGAACACTGTGCAGACATGAAGAAATCTTTCACACTGATAGTCATGTGTGAACACTTCCTATTTAATGGTTCAGGATTCTGTGGTTCTATAAAAGCTGGTCAGCACTTGTTCCAATTTTCTCCCTACAGTCTTCCATTACCAAGTAAAGATACACTTTTCTGGGACTGAGAGTGATACACAGACCAACCAGGCCTTCGATATCTCCCTGTATGGCACTGTGGCGGAGAGTGAGAACATCCCTTTTACCCTGTGAGTAGCCGCATGGCATTACCTCCAGCATGTGGGTGTATCATGGCAGCGCTACCTGCTATAACCTTTGGTCCTTAGAGCAGAAGATAGGACACTTGGAAAAGAAACAGTCATCGCATTTTTTTTAAAAGCTTTATGGCGGGGCACCTGGGTGGCTGTCATTACATTGGTACATATAATAGCGTGGATTAGAAAGAAAATAAGTACCTAACATTGAGACAACGGCTCAGTGAGTTGTGGTTTAAAGCCAATAAGATCGATCTAGTTTCTAAAAACTATAATTGTAAAAATCCCAGTAAAGCAGGGCAAAAAATGGAAAGTAAAATATGAAGTAAACAAAGAATAGAGAATTATATGTATTTTATGACTTTAACAAAGCAAACATGTTCACATAGCAATATAGATTGAAAGGGGATAGATGAAAATGAATATAAATGTCTCTGAATGATTGATATATGGATTTTTTCCCTACGAATTGTATTAAATAGTTCATACTGTTAGTGTAAAAGTTAGAACAGATTAAAAGGGTGTGGGTATCTTTTAAAATACCCAAATGCCATTGATCTTCATCTTAAGTATTTTGTTGGACATTTTTTGCATTTTTAAAATACCTCCCAAACAATAAAGCTATTTATGTCTTGCAAGGAAAAAAAAAGAAAACAAAAAACAAAAAACAAAAACAAAACTTATTTCCAGAACTAACCGAATGTGCTAATTTTTTTTCTTCAGGCCTGAAGTTTCTGCAAATAAGACATACTCTTTTCTAATTTACACGGAGGTGGATATTGGGGAACTGCTAATGTTGAAACTCAAATGGAAGAGTGATTCATACTTCAGCTGGTCAGACTGGTGGAGCAGCCCCGGCTTTGCTATTGAGAAGATCAGAGTAAAAGCTGGAGAGACCCAAAAAAAGTAATTAAATGTATTTTCCCCATTCATTTTAAACTCACTGTGTCCTGACCTAGGAATAATGGAGCCTTCATCAGTCAGGTGGAACTTTAGGAAGCTCTTTCTTTAAAACTATATCAATTAGATAATTACACCCATAATTTTGGGGAGACGTGTTCTTTTATTATCACACCGGGGAAGTAATAGTGTTTCTAAATTTCATGGAAAGAAAATATAAGCCCTGAATTGATCACAGTTATTGGGTGAGAGCTGAGATTTTAAGTTGAGGATTTTAGCTTCTCATTTAGCACTGTTTCTTACAAGCACAAAACAGTTATGGAAAGAATCTCAGAGATTTGACATTCAAAGATTAAAATCAACCTCTATAAGAAGAATGAGATTCCAAAGTAATCTTACCCTGTCTTCCTGCCCTCACCTCATGTTATCTATAAATTAACTGCATAAAGAGCCCCATTGGATTTAAACCTTATATACTAAATGTATGGGGATTGTGCCATTATTGTTAATAAAAATGACTTTTTAAATTAAGATTGATTTTTTTTTTCTCTTCGGTCATTTTCTTTTATAACAAACAAACAAAACAGAACAAAACAGAAACAAAAACAAAAACAAAAAACAGGTTGTGGATGAACAGGCTCTGCCAAGAATTTATTTCTTTCACAGGAGTTGAAAGATCATTTGTGAATTCCCTAATGCAGATTAAAGGAAATGGTAAAGTTGATCTTCTATCACCTCATGGTGAAAGCTCTGAGATTTTAGGGCTGCTCCAAGCTGTCTTTATGCCTGTCTAGACTAATTAACTCTTTTGTTAAATACTGCGTTAGGCCCTCAAATAACTCTCTGGTTCAGATGTGCTGCTGGCCAGAATGGCCTGACTTTAAACAGTTTATTGGAAATATCAAAATAATTAATCATAATGATCAGGTAGGATTTAAACAGCCCTGACCAAACCATATATTTTCTGTTGTTTCTCTTTTCTCTTTTGACATGTTCACATTCATTTTCTTCTACAGGGTTATCTTCTGTTCCAGGGAGAAAGTGTCTCATCTGCAGAAAGGAAAGGCATCTGTAGTATTTGTGAAATGCCATGACAAGACTCTGAATAAAAAGTCTGGCTGGTGAGCATCATAAGCTAAAGTTCCTTGGGTACCCTGAGCTTGCCCTCAGGACACTGCTTCATACCCTGCTCTTCACCCATAACGAAAGACTTGCACTGATTCTTGTGGTTGGAATCTTCAGGTGGTCTTTCTTAGCCCTTCCATGTACACATTGGCCTGGCCTATTTGTTTTTGGCAGTTCTTCCTGTATTTTCTTTCTCTTTCTGTTCTTTTATTTTCCTTTTGCACTACACAAAATCTTTACAACTGCTTTTTTTTTCTGTACTGCCCTACTGTTACCTTTATGGAGCCTGTGTGCAGAGCTAACAACACAATAGTCATCATTGTGATGGTGGACAGCCCCTCCAGGATGACAAAACATCAGCTGCAGCACATAGTCCTTGGTGCTTCAAGTGGCAGCAGACTCCAGAACAAAGAACCAAAAAGGGGCAGCCAACATCCATCTCAAAATCCCCAACGACAGGAAGCTAATGGAGTTAGAATTTAGGAGATGGTTTTATTTTCCATTTCAAAATAATCTGCTGGCTCTGTCCTACTGACCTTTAAGACTGGTCCATATGGCAGCCTTCAGCTAAGCCTTTCCAGACTGTCAATACTAAGTGGAGTTTAAACATGTGACCTTCTCCAACCTGTCCTGAATTTTCACATTATCTCACTTTCATTTCCCTGACAGATACCAAGTGCTAATGGGTTACAAGTGTAAGAGGGAAAATCTTAGATCATGTCATATAGGCCAGGGAAGCGAGAAACAATAGGCAAGGCTGGTCACAACATCATCCAGAAATAGAAAAAACAATTGCTTCTGGTTTTTCTTCTCTCAGTTACATTTATAGACAAAAGTACAGAATAAGAATTGCCTAATCAAAACATATTAAAGACCCTATGTGGAATATCTCTATTATTTTAAATTTTTATTTTATGTTGTAATTTATCCATGGATAATTATGGATCATGGGTAAATTAGGAAAAATAGGCTAAATAAAATCACTGTGACTATATCCCCCAGGGATAACTCCCAATTAACTTTTACATTTATATTCTTTCAGACCTTCTCGATGCATATATAATATTTTTTCTTATGGCATGCACTTTGAATAATAAGATGAAGCCGCTTGATTAAAAACATTAATGTAAGAACACTCAAGATAAACTTAAAATGAAAAATAGTTGATGGTACTGAGTCAGGCAGAATAACTGAATTTTTATCTAAGTGGAGACAGTTCTAATCAGAGGTTCATTGCTGTGTTTTCCTTCATCACAAATCTAAGACAATTTCACCTTTGCTTTAACTTTTAGAAGAGGCTGTGAAGTTTTATACATGCATTTATGTCACATACAAACATATACAAACACTTGTACACATACATTCTCCCCAAGTCATCCACAATTTTAAATCTATATGTGAATGTAAAGAGAAAACCTGAAAAATTAGGAAATATCTCCAGCTGTTTTAAAAGTATTTCTGGTCATATTATTTATATAAGTCACAGTCACTTATCTGAGAAAGTCTGTGGATACATTCCTTGTCTGGTTACAGGGTTTCTGACACCACAGATATTTAGGTGGCTTTTCTTTATACACCTGAACTTTATCTAGGAATTGTGAATCAGACTAATAACCTTCTGCAGTTTCTCTCTTCTGTCACTAAATTAATCAAAAGTTCTGTCTCTTATCTTCTGATATAACTCTAGAAGACTCATTTCAAAAGAAAAGCAAAAAATCAGGCATTTCATTTGACAAGTTTTAGAATTAAGAAATCTTAAATCATAGCTTCTTTGAAATAATTTGATGCAGTCTTCTGAAAAATGATAGTCCTTATTGGGGCATGGCTAAGTAGACCCATAGAGGGTCTTTCATTCCCACAAGCCTGCCGTTATCCATATCTGATCCATTATCCATATGTACCCTGGGTATATACTCACAACCTTTGTTATGAACTTCCAGTCGAATAACTTTTTCATCATAAAGGTGGGGGTGGGATGGGGAGTTATAAAACACTAAACAAATAATAAATTTCCCCTCTGCTTTTTCTCAGACCCTGGGCAAATCTCCAGAAGGAAGAACAGCAGAGGAATTCCTTGAAGAATGAAATAACTTTTACAAAAGATGCCCAGTGCTTTGATTATTTGAAAGAGAATTTTTCTGAATATTAATCCCTAATTAATAATTGACTAGTTATTTTAGGATACAGTCTTAAATACCCAAAAAAGTGGCTAATTCAATGTGAGGAATATACTGGCCAAATAATCTATCTTCCAACATTAAAAGATCACAGATTTGAAAATCACTGTTTTGCCCTTAGAGAAAGAAGTAAGAAACATTTTGGGTCATGGTAACATGATAGGCCTTCTTTATCTAGTGAGTTTAACCATAGCCTAAAATTGAGTAGAATCTCATTTTTTAATCAGAAGTCTGCATTTTCTGGACTGATACCTTCTCAAAGTTTTCTCCAAGTCTGAATATAGAAAACGATTTTTTTTTTTTTTTTTTTGGGTGGCATGAGTTGGACCCATTACTTACTTGTCAAACACCTGACTTTTTTGGAATGGCTCTTCTCTTGACATTGGGTTCTGTGTTGCCCAACAGTACCAGGGCCTAGTGACTTGGAGAAAGGAATAGAAAATGAAGTTGATAAATCACTGAAACTTTAAGCCCTCCCTGAAGCTGATTGCATCATTGCTAAGTTACAATGAAAAGAGATACAAAATTTAGACCAATTCTGTTTTAATAGGCTTTACAGTTTATTGCTTAATCTCTACCCACCATTTGTCTCGAGATTATGTTTTAACAGTGCTTTCTAGGTTGATGTTTTTAAAAAGCCTATGATTGTCAACTGACACATAATTTTAACTATGAGGAAAGGAAATGATACCGTAATTTCATTTACCAGATTTCTGAAATCATATTCATCAATTTGAGTTCATTTAATATTTGATAGGCACTGTTCAATTTTACAGTTATCTCAGTCATGCTTCAGTCATACTTTGAGCATGTCTCTTTCTTCCCTGGTTTTAATAAGATGATATGTACCAGAGGTCAAATTTTACATCATGCAAGTTCCTACAAATTTTAGACAAAGGCTATTGTTACTAAGTTAAGAGGTGAAAAAGTATATATCCATGAACAGTGCTTAAAACCATTGTGGGCAATTAAAAGAATCCTCAATTGCCATAGCCACATCAAATGCCATGAGAGGTGTTATTTTTAACAATTAGTCAAGGGTGAGTGAACAGTTATTTATAAATTGGTATCATATTTTCAGAATGATCTATATATTAATATAAATTAATAAAGAAGTAAAATGTCTCAAAGTCTATTGCTGAGAATCCAAACTGTGAACATGTGTGGGTATCTGAACATATTACTTATATATGAAGCTCCACATGTACATTTTTTCTTCAGCATAGCTTAGAAAGCAAACAGTCAAGAGGTATAGCATTAGGACATATTGGAGTAGAAGTTATTCCAGAGGTGCCAGAACTTTAGCCCTTCATTTGAGAGGTATGGTTATACCTATACAAAGTAGGATGAATGCTGTAATTGATGTCAGCTAACTTGGAGTGAATTTTCTCTAAAAATAAAATGTTGTGAGATTTGTTGTTGTCATCCCCCTTTATTGCTAATTCATTAATTTTCTGGATTTGGGTTTTGAACAAGGGTGCGTAAACTCGAGAAAATATGGATCCAATTGGTGTATGGCCCTAGGAACTCTGACTTCTACAGACTTCACTATATATAAATATATGTGTGTGTGTATATATATGTATCTACGTATATATATGCAATACATGCATAGGTACATATATTGCACACACATATATATGCAATGCTTTGGCTTTAAATGTTATTTATTAGCTGTAAATATATGTGTATGAGCAAAAGGAAATTGTATATGGAAAAGTTGTGGCTAACTGCATTTATAGACATGCGTGACTAGCTCTGTACATGTCTTTGTCAGTGACAGTCTCATTGGGCCAATTTACTCTGATGAAATAATACCATAAAGTAGACTTTTTTTTTTTAAGAAAACTTAACTATGTTAAGAAATAGAATCTGCTTTTAATAAAATTGATAATTTTATTACAATACTAAGTCATTATTTTGTATTGTTTTAGTTCCCTAAAAAGATATTTATTCTTAGGGAAGAGTCATTCAGCACATTTTTACTGAAAAAAATTTACCGAGTAAAATTATTATACTTGGAAAAAAAATATAGCTTCTAAAAATTACAATACACATTATATTTAATTTTTATATTTACATTTGTACAAAGCCTTAGAAATCCTATAAAATAATTATAAAGGAAAATGCTACAGATTTTTTTTCCTAGATAAAATGCACAGAATTTTCCTTGCCTGCATCTACTTTTTCACTAATAAAATGTTAAATTAATATAGAAGATTTTGACCATGTTCTAGAGTATATTATCTTTACTTCTGAGGTCAAATTGTTACCTCTGAAGTGAGTTTGTGCAATAAAATTAACTATTTGGTGTGCGAAGTTGCATTCTTTAGAACTTTTTGGGGGGAGAAGAACACATAGCCATACATGCAACTAAGTAGAGATTGCTTCTTAGTACAGTCAGAAAGAATTTCCTACAGAAAACAATTGTTTTGGTGGCTACCAACCCAAAACTTCATTGTTAGTTAGGCATAGGGTCTTCTGGCCTGGGGTCCCCTTGACAGGAAGAGACTCCCCAGTTTAAACGTTGCTCACTGTCCATCAATGCCTGTTGATATAATAAAAAATACAAATAACAGGAGTTGGCAAGGCTTAGAGAAAATGTGAACCTGCATATATTATTGATGGGAATGTAAAATGGTGTGGCTACTCTGGAAAACAGTTTGGCAGTGCTTTTAAAAATTAATTTTAGAGTTTAACCCATTTGATCCAGTGATTCCACTACTAGGTATATACCCAAGAGGAATGAAATGTATGTTCACAAAGATTTGAAAAAATGTTCATAGCAGCATTATTCATAAGAGCCCCAAAATGGAAGCAACCTAAATGTTCTTCAACTGGTGAAGATATAAAGAAAATGTCATATGTTCATACAAAGGAATATTATTGAAAATTAGAATGAATTGCTGCTATCTGCTGCAGCATGGATGTACCTCCAACAATTTTGCTATACGAAAGGACCAGATGCAAAAGACTACATAGTGTATGACCCCATTTGTATGAATTTTTCAGAAAAGAGAAATTTATAGAGAAAAATGTAGTTTTAGTTGTTGCTGGGGATGAGAGTTGGAAGAAAAATTAACTACAAATGAATATAAGGGATCTTTTGGGGATAAGGAAAATTAGATTGTGATGATTGCACAACTCTGTACTAAAAAATTATATTGTACACTTAATAAAATGAGTGACTTTTGTGGCATGTCTCAATATAGGTATTAAAAATGTATATGCATAGACTTGTGGGGATAGACAAAATTACGTTACATATATAACCTATGAAAATTACAATTTGGAGACACTCCCATCTTGCCCCTTTAAGAGGAATCTTCAGTGTTTATCTAGTATCTTCTAACACCAGCCAAGTCTATCCCAGGGCCCAGCACGTGGCAGTTTGTCATAAGTGAATGATGCCATAACCTTGTTCTTTAAAAATGTTTTAATGTATGCAACTGATAAATCATGAAATTCTACCTCTGAAACTAATAAAACATTGAAAGAATGTCTTATTTAGCCTGATTCAGTCAGACTGCAGGCCCATTTTTGATGCGCTTATACTGTAGAAATGTTATTATAAAGATAATTATCCTCTAAATAATTCTTATTGGGGATTTTATATATTTAAAATATCACCTCAACGTGAGGCAGGAATCCATCAGAATTCTAGAGGAGAACATAGGCAGTAACCTCTTTGACATTGGCCACAGCAACTTCTTTCAAAGGCAAAGGAAACAAAAGTGAAAATGAACTTTTAGGACTTCATCAAGATCAATAGCTTCTGTGCGGCAAAGGAAACAGTCAACAAAACAAAGAGGCAACCCACAGAATGGGAGAAGATATTCGCAAATGACAGTGCAGACAAAGGGCTGATATCTAGGATCTATAAAGAACTCCTCAAACTCAACACACACAAAACAGATAATCATGTCAAAAAATGGGCAGAAGACATGTACAGACACTTTTCCAATGAAGACATACAAATGGCTATCAGACACATGAGAAAATGTTCGTCATCACTAGCCATCAGGGAGATTCAAATCAAAACCACATCGAGATACCACCTTATACCAGTTAGAATGGCCAAAATTTACAAGACAGGAAACAACGTGTGTTGGGGAAGATGTGGATAAAGGGGAACCCTCTTACACTCTTGGTGGGAATGTAAGTTGGTGCAGCCACTTTGGAGAACAGTGTGGAGATTCCTTAAGTAAATAAAAAATAGAGCTTCCCTATGACCCCGCAATTGCACTACTGGGTATTTACTCCAAAGATACAGATGTAGTGAAAAGAAGGGCTATCTGTATCCCAATAGTTCTTAGCAGCAATGGCCACAGTCACAGAACCGAGATGCCCTTCAAGGGACAAATGGATAAGGAAGATGTGGTCAATATACACTATGGAGTATTATGCCTCCATGGGAAAGGATGAATACCCAACTTTTGTATCAACATGGACAGGATTGGAAAAGATTATGCTGAGTGAAATAAGTCAATCAGAGTCAATTATATAGTTTCACTTATTTGTGGAGCATAAGAAAGAACACAGAGGACATGGGGGGGAGATGGAGAGGAGAAGGGAGTCGGGGGGGAATTGGAGGGGGAGATGAACGATGAGAGACTATGGACTCTGAAAAACAACCTGAGGGTTTTGGAGGGGCAGGGGGTGGGAGGTTGGGTGAGCCTGGTGGTGGGTAAATGGAAGGCACGTATTGCATGGAACACTGGATGTGGTACATAAATAATGAATTCTGGAGCACTGAAAATAAATTAAAAAAAAAAATTTTCCCTCTCCCACTTCCCTCCCTCTGACCCTCCGCAACTCCCCTTTAAAAAAAAAAAGAATATGGTATTGTGTACTTGAAAGTCACTGAGACAAATCTTAAGCATTCTCACCACACACACACACACACACACACACACACACACACACACATAATCAGGAGTTAACTGTGTTAATTATTTGAGGTTATGCGGTGTTGATTATCTTAATCTTTGTAATTATTCTATAATGTATATGTATATCAAGTTATTACATTGTAGACTTTAAATATATACCACTATATTTCTCAATGATTCATCAATAAGGTTAATAAATAAATATCCCCATTTGGCTTTATAATAGGTATTTCAAATCTAACATGTAAAAAACATAACTATGGATTATAAACCTTCTAACTCCCCATTTTTTTTTTCCAAACGGTTAATGGCAAGTTCCTTTTGTCTCTTACTGAGGAAGAAAACTTTAGAATTTATCCTTAAATCCCACCCCCCTTCTTTCAGTCAAGAAATCTTATCAGCTCTGCTTCAAAGTATATCCTGAATCTGACCACTTTTTACTTTGCTAATGCTATCACTATCAAATCTTACCTGGATTATTTCAGTAGTCTTCCCTTTAATCTCTGTAATTGCCTTGACTACCCATTAGTCTTGTAATGATATAACAGACACATGAACTTTCTAGAATATGCATAACAATCCCATTCTTCTACTCAAAACTTAATGTCTCTGCTAACAACAAAACTGTAAATTATTATTTGCATATGTGAGCAAAATGTCTGTGCAGGTATGTGCATGCATGTGTGTGTGAGCGCATATGTGTGTGCATTTTTCACTCTATTTTACACTTAGCTCATTTCTAATTAATTTTTATATAAGGTGCAAGCTATGGATAGAGGGTTTTTTTTACTAATATGGTGGAAGTGTCAGTAGTTATTTGCTTTTGTGTTTAATATAGTCAAATTGTTTCATCAGCATTTGTTGAAAAGACTTACCTTTCTCCATTGAATTGCATTGGCAACTCTGTTCCTGATCCTCACAAGTCATTTACTCAAAATGATTAATTTTTTTTGGCATATTTTGGCTCTGAACAGATTTAACTCAGACAGCCTGCACAAAATTTCTAGTGTGGGGATTTTCCTATTTTATCATGGCTTAAGTTTTTTGTTTGTCAGCTTGTTTACCTTCTCATGCCAGGTTTCTGGACCTAAAATGGAAATCTGCCTAAGATGTGAGATGAAGGAAAGTACCTGGACCTAAGTTATTTCTCCTACCTCTCCCATTCCTTTGACATGGTTCCAACATCTCTAGATTTTTTTTTTTTTTTGGATGTAGGTATCTCTTAATTTCTAAGCTAAGACAATTCTTCTTTAGTGAAAGACAAAACACAAGGATTTTATAATCCAAATGAAACTCATTCTTAGGACATGACAGAATAAATTGCTTAAGGGAATAAGATCAATAATTGGCAAAATTGGCTGCATAAGGCAAGGATGACAAAATTTTCTGTACAGTCTTAGTGTTCCTATAAGAGGCTAATATGGTCGTGGAAATCATGTCATGGATGAGATGCTGAAGAATGGCACATGATCTGAACCTGAGATCAAGAGGCTACATTCTAGGTCCTCACATGCATCTTCTTTCTTAATCCTAGTAAAAACCCATGAGGTTGACATCATTGCCCCCACTATAGCTGAGGAAATGTTGTGTGCAAAATCCAAGTTCACACTACCAGAATATGGTTGTCAGGGGATATAATCCCAAGACCATATCCTGAATTAGGCTAAGCTAAATCAAAATTAGGAGTTCTTTAAGCCCCTTAATGCCCAAATGAAGGTCAAGGGAAGTGGATAGAGAAACAATAAATAATTATATTCCTTACACTTTCCTAATTCAATCAAGTCATTATTCACTAATCTAATATGGAAGCTCTGCCCCAGATAGCATGGCTTCATACTCTTTCCCCAAACAAAATTTCTTACTCCGATTTATACCTTTTTGCTCATATGACCTTCCCTGTCAAGAATAATGACTGTATCTTCTCTATACCTTTCATGACTGTATTCAGTATTCTGAACTCCCTCCCTCAATCTCCTTTCTTTCATTGCTACATGACCACTAGGATCTGTCAGCATGAGCATAGCATGTATTCAGATATTTTCTTATTATTAAATTCACTTAGCCAACATATAGTACATCATTAGTTTTTGATGTGGTGTTCAATGATTCATTAGTTCTGTATAACACCCATTGATCACCACATCATGATATTGCTATAATAAGAATAACAGATAACATTTTCTTGCATCAACTATGTGCCAGACACTGAAAATCACTTTGTTTGCACTTGATTGTTTAAAGATATATTTATTTATTTTAGAAAGAGAGAGTGAGTGAGGGGAGGGAAAGATGGAGAGAGAATCCTGAACCATACTCCAGCTGAGCATGGAGGCCAACACAGAGCTCTATCCCAGGACCCTGAGATCATGACCTGAGCTGAAATCAAGAGTTGGCCACTGAAACAATTGAGTCACCCAGGCACTCTTCCATTTGTTTTATTCTCACAACAGCCCCCTAAGACAAATACTTTTATCTTCTCCTTGATGAATACATTGAAGTGAAGAGAAATTAAGTAACTTAGAAATTAAAAACTCATAGCTAGTAAGCAGATAACTTGGAATTCAAACCCAAGTCTAGCTTCAAAGTTGTTGTTTTTCCTCTAAGTTTTAAACCTGTTTGAGCATGTCAGTGCACTTGGGGGATGGTCCACCAGAAATCTATTGGCAGGGAAAAGAAAACAAGAACACACAAGAGGAACTCACGGACAAGGGGCCAGGATGGAAAAGGGAGACAATTTTTGAATTCTGCCATGTCTCTGTCCTACTGTCTTGAAGCCCAGCCCATATGAAGGTATGTCTGAGTTTTAGGGAGAAGGGACTAATCTGTGGATGGCTAGATTTAGCATATATGGTGTGGGGTCTGATAGCAGCTTTGGCCATTTTCCCAGCAAGCTTTAATGCACAGGAATCTCTGACGTTTTTTTAAGCTGCATTGGCTTCAGTGGGGACTCAATCAGAAAATCATTTAACTGGAAGATCTCTTCCAGTTAAATGATTCACAGGTGGTGACGTGAGCTGTGACAAGTGATATTAAAAGCTGGAAGTACAGAGGAAGGCAAGTATAAAGTCAACTCAGGCTGACAGATTTTATTAGGCATCTACTACATGCAATTTGTAAGGTGTTAGAGTCACAGTACCTATGGCAAGTTTGAGCAGGCATATGGAAGTAAACAGGAAAGCTATGAATGACATAGATCTTCACATGCTTCCTGTGCTCATAAGCGAATATCTTTTTGTAATTTAGCTACCCAGAGTGGGCATTGTTTTGTAATTCAATCAAAGACCCTGCATATGTTAGCACTTACTTTACTCTCTGCCTTGTTATTCCCCAAAATTAGCTAGGGAGAGAAGATTTAAAGATGTTGGAAGTATCTGTATATGAAGTAGGAGCTAGAAAAGAATGCTGTGTTATATTATGTTTTGGCTCTATGTTGCCTCCATCATTCTATTTTCCCAGAAATGAATTTATATCATTGTTTATCTTGCTTTCCCAGATGGACACCAAGTTTCTTTAATAATAATGATTATATCATCTATCTACTTAAAAAAAACCTCAGAATATAAAAATATATATATTCATATTAACAACTCTTTAATTAGATGCATAAATAAATTGATGGTGACAATCATGAATAAGAATTTTTTTTTAAATTTTTAATTCCAATATAGTTAACATACAGAGTTATAATAGTTTCAGGTGTACAATAAAGTGTTTCAGCAGTTCTGTACATTCATCCAGGGTCATCATGACAAGTGCATTACTTAGTCCTCATCACCTACTACATCCATCTCCCACCCATCTCCCCCTACTAACCATCAGTTTCTTTTCTATAGTTGAGTCTGTTTCTTGGCTTGTCTCTCATTTAAGGAACAACAAATGAGCAAAGGAATAAGTACTTTTAAGCTCTGACAAGTAGCATAAATGAATGAAACTTCACTTCTTTCTCCATATCAGGTTTCTATAAGCAACAGGTATAATTGAAATTGACCAGTATATTCATAATTTCTGGGAACAGGACATTTAGGATGTTCTAAAAATATATTCTTTGATTTGTTGAAATGGATTTCTCAAGAATGTAACAAACATGAACATAATTAGCTCCAGGAGGAGATTTTCCTGTATGTCCTAAGAAGAAGATATAAAAAGGAACTGAGATGCTGACTTAAAAAAAACACCAAAAAACCCACACACACAACCCCCCCCATAAAACCAGCAGAAAGCAGAAGTTAAAAAGAAGGAAGGGAGATATTAATATCAACACTATATAGTTAATTTTAATTTTAAAAGAAAAAATAACCATTTCCTACTGTGTGTGCCAACATCATGTGAGGTAGTGTCATACACAAAAGTAATGATACTACACATTAAATAAAGAGCTGGTTGAATTCATCTTTGTGAACTCAGCACTTTGGTATGTAAGAAAGGGCTAGAAAAATTGGTCTCTCAGAAGTCTCCAAGTTGGAGAATTTGGGTTGTAAGATGAGGTCCTAGTTTTTCTCTATGTGATTTGGGCTAAAATACCAATGACAAGTATACTACTCTCAGAGGTATGAAGTATTCTACTTGAAATCAGGTCACTTATTTCAAGATGACCATGACTCCAAGGGCACATTTTAACTCTATATGCATCAAATAGTATCACTCTGTTACTTGACCTTTGTAATCTTAAAGTAGTGAATGAGGATTGTACCTTTTTATCCATACCTGTGAAAGAAGAAACACTGAAATTATACTAAATACTTTCTGTGCAAGAAATTAGCAGGAATATCCCACTATTATTATAAGGTTAGCTGCTTGTGGGTATCTTTCCACAAGATAATTTGTCAAAGGAATAGACAAATTACAATGTTTTCCATATTTTATCATAAATTACATTTCTAAAATCTTATCAGAAAAAATAGTGGAAAAAATCGTTTTAAGTTAAGGTGAAATATGATTTTCACACACATCAAAGCAAAGTCAAAAGATAAAAGTTGACAAAAGATTGATATTAAAAAAAAAGTTTCTAAAAATCAATAAAATCATGCACGTGCACACATGCATACACACACAAAGGGGAAGAGGGCAAAAAGTGGGAATAGAAATGTAAATGTCAAAAAAAGTAAAAAATGTAAAAAGAAGACCATCAAACAGATGGAAAGATAATCATTGTCATAAAAAGAGATGAACAAAAAACCGAAATACCAAGTTTTACTAATTTAGATTGGAACAATTCTAAAGTTTAAAGATACACTTTGCTAGCAAACCTAAGAGGAACTAAGAACTCTTTTACACTGGTGGTAGGACTGTGCATTGGTACAATTATTATGGAGGGTAATTGGTAATACCTATCAAAATTGTAAATGATTATCCTTTTCTAATATCCCTGGTCCTAGGAATTTTATTTTGAAGATTCACATCTGCAAAAAGATATTAGTTTGGTGCCACTCCTTACAGTTTTGTTTTTAATAGCAAATTTGTGAACAACACATGTCCATTAATTAAAATGATTTACAACCACAAAAAAATTGAGGATGAAAAACATTTGTCAAACTTTAGTATCCATTGATGATAAAAAAAAACAAAACCCTAGGGGCACCTGGGTGGCTCAGCGGGTTAAGTCTCTGCCTTTGGCTCAGGTCATGATCCCAGTGTCCTGGGATCGAGCCCCACATCGGGCTCTCTGCTCAGCAAGGAGCTTACCTCTCCCTCTCTATCTGCCTGCCTCTTTGCCTACTTCTGCCTACTTGTGATTTCTCTCTGTGTCAAATAAATAAATAAAATTAAAAAAAAACAACAACTAAAAAAATTAGGAATAGAAGGGTATAATCTCAATTTGAAGAGCATTGTATTGTTCAGGTTTCTCTGAGAGAAACATAATCAGTAGAATGAATAGAGACATTATAAAGACAGATATAGATACAAAGAGATTTATTGTAGAAGATGGCTCACATAGTTTATGGAGCCTTAGAAGTCTCACAATCTGCTATGTGCAAACTGGAGAACACTGAAAAGAGGTGATATAAGTCAGTCTAAGTCCAAAGGCCTGAAAATTGGGGGCCAGTGGTGTTCAGTCCCACTCTGAATCTGAAAGCCCAAGAACCAGTGGTGTCTGAGGGCAGAAATGGATATCCCAGGTGAAGCAGATAGGTCTGCCTTTTTGTTCTATTGAGACGCTCAACAGATTGGAAGATGCTTACCAGAATGGGAAAGGTTATCTTCTTTACTCAGTTTACTGATTCAAATGCTAATCTTTTCTGGAGACACTCTTACAGACATACCCAGAAGAAATGTTTTATCAACTATCTGTACATAATTTTATTTTATATTTTATTATTTTATTTTAACCATTTTTTTAAAGTTCCAGTATAGTTAACATATGCTTTCTATTAGTTTCAGGTGTATAATATAATGATCCCACAACTCCATACATCACCCTGTGCTCATCAAAACAAGCACACTTCTTAATCCCCATCACCTATTTTACCTATTCCCCCCACTCCACTCCCCTCTTTTTTCCTCTATAGTTAAGTCTCTTTCTTGGTTTATCTCTCTCTCTCTCTCCTTTTTTTTCCTTTGCTCATTTGTTTTGTTTCTTAAATTCCACATACAAGTGAAATCATATGGTATTTGTATTTCTCCAACTGACTTATTCCACCTGGCATAATACACTCCGGCTCCATCCATGTTATTGTAAATGGCAAGATTTTATTCTTTTTGTTGGCTGAGTAATATTCATCTTCTTTATCCATTCCTCAGTCAGTGGATACTTGGACTCTCTCCATAGTTTGGTTTTTATTGATAATGCTACCATAAACATCAGGATGCATGTACCCCTTTACATCTGCATTTTTGTATCCTTTGAGTAAATGTCTAGTAGTGCAATTGCTGGATCTTAGGGTAGTTCTCTTTTTAACTTTTTGAGGAACCTCCATACTTTTGTCCAGAGTGGCTGTACCAGTTTACATTCCCACCAACAGATCACAAGTGTTCCCTTTTCTCCACATCCTCACCAATACCCAATGTTTCTTCTGTTTTCCATTTTGGCCACTCTCACAGGTGTGGGATATCTCATTGTAGTTTTGATTTGTATTTCCCTGACGATGAGTGATGTTGAGCATTTTTTCATATGTTTGTTGGCTATATGGATATCTTCTTTGGAGAAATGTCTGTTCATGTCTTCTGCCCATTTTCAAATTTGATTGTTTCTTTTTTGAGGTGTTTAATTCTATAAGCTGTTTTTATATTTTAGGTACTAGAGGTTTATCCTATGTCATTTGCAAATATCTTCTCCTACTCAAGAGGTTGCCATTAAGTTTTGTTGCTTAATTCCTGTGTAGAAGCTTTTTATTTTGATATAGTCCCTATAGTTTATTTTGTTTTTGCTTCCCTTGGATCAGGATACATACCTAGACAAACGTTGCTGTGGCCAATGCTAGAGACATTACTGCCTATGCTGCTGTCTAGGATTTCTTATGGTTTCTGATCTCACATTAAGGTCTTGAATACATTTTGAATTTATTTTTGTGTATGATGTAAGCAGTCCGGTTTCATACTTTTGCTATAATTATCCAGTTTTCCAAACACCATTTGTTGAAGAGACTGTCTTTTTCTCATTGGTTACTCTTTCCTACTTTGTCAAAGATTAATTGACCACATAATTGTGGCTTTCTTTCTGGGTTTCCTATTCTGTTCTGTTCATCTATGTGTCTATTTTTGTGCCAGTACCATACTGTTTTGATGACTGCAGCTTTGTCTTATAACTTGAAGTCTGGAAATGTGCTGCCTCTAGCTTTTTTCAAGATTGCTTTGGTTATTCAGGGACTTTCGTGGTTTCATATAAATTTTAAGATTGTGCTCTGTGAAAATACTGTTGGTATTTTAATAAGGATTGCCTTAAATGTGTAGATTGCTTTGGGAATATAATCACTTTTACAATATTTGTTCTTACAATTCACGAGCATGAGTCTTTCCATTTCTTTGTGTCCTCTTCAGTTTCTTTCATCAGTGTTTTATGGTTTTCAAAGTATAGGTCTTTCACCTCTTTGGTTAGGATTCCTAGATACCCTATAGATTTTGGTGCAGTTGTGAATGGGATGGATTCCTTGATTTCTCTTTCTGCTGGCTTAGTATTAGTGTATAAAAAAAGCAACATATTTCTGCACATTGATTTTGTATGTTGGAACTTTATTCATTTATCAGTTCTAGTAGTTTTTCAGTGGACTTTTTAGAGTTTTCTCTATATAATGTCATGTCATCTTCAAATAGTGAAAGTTTTACTTCTTCCTTATCAATTCATCCATAATACTGTTTATCTTTTTGTTGTCTAATTGCTGCAGCTAGAACATTCAGTACTATGTTGAATAAAAGTAGTGAGAGTGGATATCCTTTCCTTGTTCCTGACCTTAGGGGAGAAGCTCTCAGTTTTTCCCCATTGAGTATAATGATCACTGTAGGTTTTTCACATATGGTTTTTATTTTTTTTAAAGAATTTATTTATTTGAGAGAGAGTTAATGAGAGAGAGAGAGAGCATGAGAAGTGGGAGGGTCAGAGGGAAAAGAAGACTCCCTGCTGAGCAGGGAGCCTGATGCGGGACTTGATCCCGGGACTCCAGGATCATGGCCCAAGCCAAAGGCAGTCGCCAACCAACTGAGCCACCCAGGTGTCCCACATATGGTTTTTATTATGTTGAGGTATGTTCTTCTAAATCTACTTTGTTGAGGTTTTTTTTTTTTTTTTAATCATGAATGGATGTTGTGTTTTGTCAAATGGTTGCCTGTGTCTATTGAGATCATCATATAGTTTTTATCCTTTCTCTTGTTGATGTGATATATCACATTAGTTGATTTGTGAATATTGCACCACCCTTGCACCCTGGAAATAAATCCCATTTGATGGTGGTACATGATGTTTTAATGTATTGTTGGATCTTGTTTGCTAGTATTTTGTTGCATGTTTTTGTGTTTATGTTCATCAGAGATATTGGCCTGTAGTTCTCTCTCTCTTTCTCTCTCTCATTTTAATGGTGTCTTTATCTGATTTTGGTATCAGGGTGTCACTTACCTCTAGAATGAATTTGGAATTTTTCCTTCCTTTTCTATTTTTTGAAATAGTTTGAGTGGGATAGGTACCAGTTCTTTTAAAAATATTTGGTAGAATTCACCATGAAGTTGTCTGGGCCTGAATTTTTTTTTGGCGGGGGAGTTGTTTGATTACTGATTTGATCTCCTTATTGGTCACTGATCTGTTCAAAATTCCTATTTCTTCCTGCTTCAGTTTTGATAGGTTATATGTTTTGAGGAATTTATCCATTAAAAAAATTTTTTTTAAATTTCTTTTCAGTGTTCCAGAATTCATTGTTTATGCACCACACTCAGTGCTTCATGCAATACATGCCCTCCATAATACCCACCACCAGGCTCACTTTGGACTCTGAGGAACTATCCAAGGCTTGTGGAGGGGAGGTGGGTGGGAGGTTGGGTGAGCCTGGTGGAATTTATCTATTTTTATATGTTGTCTAATTTTTTGGCAGAAAGTTTTTCAAAATGCTTTCTGACAATTATTTGTATTGCTGTGGTATTGGTTGTTGCTTCTCCTCTTTCATTGACATTTGTTTATTTGAGTCCTTTCTCTCTCTCTCTTTGTCCCAATTTGTCCCTATGAGTCTGGCTAAAAGCTTATCAATTTTGCTGATCTTTCCAAAATCCAACTTCTAGTTTCATTGATCTGTTCTCTGAGGCTTTTGTTTTGTTTTGCTTTAGTTTCTATATCACTTATTACTGCTTCAATCTTTATTATATACTCCCTTCTGCTGGTTTTAGGTTTTATTTGTTTTTCTTATTCTAGCTCCTTTAGGTATAAGGTTAGTTGTTTATTAGAAATATTTCTTGATTCTTGAGCAAGTAGGCCTACATTGCTATAAACTCCCCTCTTAGAACTACTTTTCCTGAATCCCTAAAGTTTAGGACTATTATGTTTTTATTCTTGCTTGTTTCCATGTCTTTATTGATTGCTTCTTTGATTTCTTGGTTGACCTATTCATTATTTAGTAGCATGTTATTTCACTTCCATGTATTTGTGGTCTTTCCAGACTTTTTTTCTTGTGGTTGATTTTTAATTTCATAGTGTAGAGGTCAGAAAAGATGCATGCTATGACTTTGATCCTTTTAATTAGTTGAGGCTTGTTTTGTAGTCTAATTTGTGATCTATTCTGGGGAATGTCCCATAAGCACTTGAAAATAATGTGTTTTCTGCTGTTTTGGATGAAATGTTCTTAATATATGTGTTAAATCCATCTGGTCCAGTGTGTCATTTAAAGCCACTGTTTGCTTGTTGATTTTCTGTTTGAATGATCTGTATATCTATGTAAGTAGGGTATTAAAGTCCCTTAATGTCATTGCATTAATATCAATTAGTTCCTTTATGTTTACTATTAACTGTTTTAGGTATTTGGATCCTCCCATGTTGGGTGTATATACATTTACAAATGTATCTTCTTGTTGGATTGTACCCTTTATTATTATAGAATGTCCTTTTTGTCACTTTTTACATACCTTGCTTTATTATTTTTTATTATGTTCAATTAGCCAACATATGCATAGCCATCAATAGTATATGATGTAGTATTCCATGGTTCATTATTTGCATATAACACCCAGTGCACATTGCAACACGTGGTCTCCTTAATACCCAACACTGGGCTACCCATGCACCATCCCCTCCCCCTGAAACCCTCAGATTGTTTCCCAGAGCCTCTCATGGTTCAACTCCCCCTCTGATTTCCCCCTCTTCAGCTTTCCCTTCCTTCCCCTAATGTCCTTTGTGCTATTACTTATATTCCACATATGAGTAAAACCATATGATAATTGTCTTTCTCTGCTTGACTTATTTCACTAACATAATCCCCTCCAGTTCCATCCACATTGATGCACTGGTTATTTTAAGAAACAGCAGACACAAGAAAAGTTCTGAAAATGGAGTAGAAGTGATCCTTTTGCAAGGGAAACTTACATTTATAAGAGAACTCTCCATTTGATGGTGTTTCTCTTCTCCATACTTTGAAGAGGATGATTACATGTCTAGAAACTTTCATCAATGGAGAAGGCACCAACTTAAATATGCATAATAACCATACCTTCCTTTACTGTGTCTTAAGAACCTACCATAATCGTTTCTCCACCCCCCCAACATCTCAACATCTTTTTTTTTTGTCTTTGGGTGCAGATGATACTTAAAGGGGTGACTTGGACCACTTTGGGGAGTTATTCAGTTTTCCTGGGCATCTGCCATGTATATAGGAGATATATATGTTATTAAAATTCTGCTTGTTTTTCTCCTGTTAATCTGTCTTTTATTATAGGGAGGTCTCAGCCAAGAAACTGTAAGAGTAGGGGAAAATTATTCTTCTTTCTCTAGAAAGGGAAAAAGGGGAAAGGGAAAAGGGGGAAAGGGAAGTCTTCCTTGATGGTCCCTTGGGTACTTCCAAAACACCCCTAGTTCTCCATGGAAACTGCTGGAGGAAACAGTCTATACGATACAATGTTATTTTTAAATTTTTCATATATTTTTTTTTCCTCAACATCAATAAGAACCACTGTGACAAAAAGAACATATGGGAGCATATGACTCAAACCAAACCCATATTACCTCTATTGGTAAAGCAATGTTAGAAACATCTCTCTTGGGAAAGATTATTTATGCCATGAGGAATAAAACATAAAGAGTACTTTCTGGGAGATACTGGTTGTTGCTTATTATTTTCGCTCTTCAGGTAAGCCTATCTGCTGGTGATCTCAGTTGACTCAACAAGACACAAGAAAACTACTGGTCATGAATGGCGTGAATCCCTGGACCACTACAGGATATGATAAAATGGTTGTTATTTTAGATCACTAAATTTAGGGATATTTTCTTTTTTTTTAATGTTTTTTTTTTAAATTTCTTTTCAGTGTAACAGAATTCATAGTTTTTGCAACACACCCAGTGCTCCATGCAATGCATGCCCTCCATAATACCCACTACCTGGCTCCTCCAACCTCCCACCCCCGCCCCTTCAAAACCCTCAAGTTGTTTTTCAGAGTCCATAGTCTCTCATGGTTCATCTCCACTTGCAATTTCCCTCAACTCCCTTCTCCTCTCCATCTCCCCATGTCCTCCATGTTATTTGTTATGCTCTGCAAAAAGTGAAACCATCTGATAATTGACTCTCTCTGCTTGACTTATTCACTCAGCATAATCTCTTCCAGTCCCGTCCATGTTGCTACAAAAGTTGGGTATTCATCCTTTCTGATGGAGGCATAATACTCCATAGTGTATATGGACCACATCTTCCTTATCCATTCGTCCGTTGAAGGGCACTTTGGTTCTTTCCACAGTTTGGCGACCATGGCCATTGCTGCTATAAACATTGGGGTAACGATGGCCCTTCTTTTCACTACATCTCTATCTTTGGGGTAAATACCCAGTAGTGCAATTACAGGGCCATAGGGAAGCTCTATTTTTAATTTCTTAAGGAATCTCCACACTGTTCTTCAAAGTAGCTGCACCAACTTGCATTCCCACCAACAGTGTAAGAGGGTTCCCTTTCTCCACATCCTCTCCAACACACGTTGTTTCCTGTCTTGCTAATTTTGGCCATTCTAACTGGTGTGAGGTGGTATCTCAATGTGGTTTTAACTTGTATCTCCCTGATGGCTAATGATGATGAACATTTTTTTCATGTGTCTGATAGCCATTTGTATGTCTTCAATGGAGAAGTGTCTGTTCATATCTTCTGCCCATTTTTTATATGTTTTGTGTGTGTTGAGTTTGAGAAGTTCTTTATAGATCCTGGATATCAACCTTTTGTCTGAACTGTCATTTGCAAATATCTTCTCCCATTCCATGGGTTGCCTCTTTGTTTTGTTGACTATTTCCTTTGCTGTGCAGAAGCTTTTGATCTTGATGAAATCCCAAAAGTTCATTTTCGCTTTTGTTTCCTTTGCCTTTGGAGACATATCTGCAAAGAAGTTGCTGTGGCTGATGTCAAAGAGGTACTGCCTATGTTCTCCTCTAGGATTCTGATGGATTCCTGTCTCACATTGAGGTCCTTTATCCATTTCGAGTTTATCTTTGTGTACAGTGTAAGAGAATGGTTGAGTTTCATTCTTCTACATATAGGTATCCAATTTTCCCAGCACCATTGATTGAAGAGACTGCTTTTTTTCCACTGTATATTTTTTCCTGCTTTGTTGAAGATTATTTGACCATAGAGTTGAGGGTCCATATCTGGACTCTCTCCTCTGTTCCACTGGTCTATGTGTCTGTTTTGATGCCAGTACCATGCTGTCGTGGTGATCACAGCTTTGTAGTAAAGCTTGAAATCAGGTAACATGATGCCGCCAGTTTTAGTTTTGTTTTTCAACATATCCTTAGCATTTCGGGGTCTCTTCTGATTCCATACAAATTTTAGGATTATTTGCTCCAGCTCTTTGAAAAATACCGGTGGAATTTTGATGAGAATGGCATTAAAAGTATAGATTGCTCTAGGTCGTATAGACATTTTAACAATGTTTATTCTTCTGATCCAAGAGCATGGGATGGTCTTCCATCTTCTTGTGTCTTCTTCAATATCTTTCATGAGTATTCTGTAGTTCCTCGAGTACAGATCCTTTACCTCTTTGCCTAGGTTTATTCCCAGGTATCTTATGGTTCTTGGTGCTATAGTAAATGGAATTGATTCTCCAATTTCCCTCTCTGTATTTTCATTGTTAGTGTATAAGAAAGCCACTGATTTCTGTACATTGACTTTGTATCCTGCCACATTACTGAATTGCTGTATGAGTTCTAATAGTTTGGGGGTGGAGTCTTTTGGGTTTTCCATATAAAGAATCATGTCATCTGCGAAGAGAGAGAGTGTGACTTCTTCATTGCCAATTTGGATACATTTTTTTTCTCTTTGTTGTCTGATTACTGTTGCTAGGACTTCTAATATTATGTTGAAAAAGAGTGGTGAGAGTGGGCATCCTTGTCGTGTTCCTGATCTCAACGGGAAGGCTGTGAGCTTCTTCCCATTGAGGATGATGTTTGCTGTGGGTCTTTCATAGATAGATTTTATCAAGTTCAGAAATGTTCCCTCTATCCCTATACTTTGAAGCGTTTTAATCAGGAACAGATGCTGGATTTTGTCAAATGCTTTTTCTGCATCAATTGAGAGGACCATGTGGTTCTTCTCTCTTCTCTTATTGATTTGTTCTATCACACTGATTGATTTGCTAATGTTGAACCATCCTTGTAACCCAGGGATGAATCCCACGTGGTCATGGTGGATAATCTTTTTAATGTGCTGTTGGATCCTGTTTGCTAGGATTTCGTTGAAAATCTTAGCATCCATATGCATGAGTGCTGTTGGTCTGAAATTCTCCTTTTTGGTGTAGTCTTTGCCTGGTTTGGGGATCAGGGTAATGCTGGCTTCATAAAAAGAGTCTGGAAGTTTTCCTTCTGCTTCAATTTTTTGAAAGAGCTTCAGGACAACAGGTATTATTTCTTCTTTGAAAGTTTGGTAGAATTCCCCAGGGAATATGTCAGGTCCCGGGCTCTTGATTTTTGGGAGGTTTTTGATCACTGCTTCAATCTCGTTACTAGATATCAGTCTATTCAGATTGTCAATTTCTTCCTGGTTCAATTTTGGGAGTTTATAGTTTTCCAGGAATGTATCCATTTC
This sequence comes from Mellivora capensis, assembly GCA_004024625.1. Classification (NCBI taxonomy): domain Eukaryota; kingdom Metazoa; phylum Chordata; class Mammalia; order Carnivora; family Mustelidae; genus Mellivora; species Mellivora capensis. The sequence continues at coordinate 4,655 of PISX010010501.1, read as the reverse complement.
ATCTAGGTTGCTTTACTTATTGGCATATAACTGTTGATAATAACTTCTGATGATAGTTTCTACTTCCTTGGTGTTAGTTGTGATCTCTCCCTTTTCATTCATAATTTTATTAATTTGAGCTTTCTCTCTTTTCTTTTGGATTAGTGTGGCCAATGGTTTATCAATCTTATTGATTCTTTCAAAAAACCAGCTTCTAGTTTCATTGATATGTTCTACTATATCTTTAGTTTCTACCTCATTGATCTCTGCTCTAATCTTGATTATTTCCCTTCTTGTATGTGGAGTTGGTTTAATTTTTTGTTGATTCTCCAGTTCTTTCAGGTGTAGAGACAGCTGGTGTAATCTGGATTTTTCCATTTTTTTGAGGGAGGCTTGGATGGTTATGTATTTCCCCCTTAGGACCGCCTTTGCTGTATCCCATAGGTTTTGGACCAACGTGTCTTCATTCTCATTGGTTTCCATGAATTGTTTAAGTTCTTCTTTGATCTCCTGGTTGATCCAAGCACTCTTAAGCAAGGTGGTCTTTAGCTTCCAGGTGTTTGAGTTCCTTTCAAACTTTCCCTTTGGTTGAGCTCCAGTTTCAAAGCATTGTGATCTGAGAATATGCAGGGAATAATCTCAGTCTTTTGGTATTGGTTGAGTCCTGATTTGTGACCCAGTATGTGGTCTATTCTGGAGTAGGTTCCATGTGCACTTGAGAAGAATGTGTATTCTGTTGTTTTAGGGTGGAATGTTCTGTATATATCTATGAGGTCCATCTGGTCCAATGTTTCATTCAATGCTTTTGTTTCTTTATTGATTTTCTGCATGGATCATCTGTCTATTACTGAAAGAGTTGTGTTAATGTATTCATATCGATATGACTCTTTATCTTGATTAATAGTTTTCTTATGTAATTGGCTGCTCCCATATTGGGTGCATAGATATTTACAATTGTTAGATCATCTTGGTGGATAGTCCCTTTAAGGATGATGTAGTGTCCTTCTGTATCTCTGAATACAGTATTTAGTTTAAAATCTAATTTATCTGATATGAGAATCGCTATCCTGGCCTTCTTTTGAGGTCCATTGTCATGAGAGATGCTCCCCCATGCCTTCACTTTCAGTCTGGGTGTATCCTTAGGTTCGAAATGGGTCTCTTGTAGACAACATATGGATGGGTCCTGTCGTTTTATCCAATCTGCAACCCTGTGTGATTTTATGGGTGCATTTAGGCCATTCAGATTCCGAGTGATTATTGATAAATACATTTTCATTGACATCGTGTTACCTTTGAAGTCTTTCTTTCTGTAGATTGTCTCTATATTTCTGTTCAATGATATTCTTAGGATTTTTCCTCTTTTATAGAACCCTTCCTTAATATTTCCTGCAGTGTTGGCTTGGTGGTCACATACTCTTTTAAGCCTTGCCGGTCTTGGAAACTCTTTATATCCCCATCCATTTTGAATGCCAGTCTTGCTGGATAAAGTATTCTTGGCTGCATGTTCTTCTCATTTAGTGCCCTGAATATAATTTGCCAGCCCTTTCTGGCTTGCCAGGTTGCTGTGGACAGGTCTGACGTTATTCTGATGTACGTAAGTACATAAGATGTACTCTTGTACATCAGTACTCTGATGTACTCTGTACATAAGGATCTTCTTTGTCCTAGCTGCCTTCAAGAGAGTTTCTCTAGAATTATAATTCCTCATTCTTACTATCAGGTGTCTCAAGGACTTTCAAGAATCTGTAATCTTGGGGGGGGGGGACCATTCTGCCTCTAGTACATGAACGTTCATTCCATTTACGGGATTGGGAAAATTTTCATGGAGAACTTGTCCCACTATATCTTCTAGACTTCTTTCTTTCTCCTCCTCTTCAGGGATTCCATAATTCTGACGTTGGAACATTTCATGGCATCATTTATTTCTCTGATTCTGTTTTCGTGGCTTCTAAGTTTTTTGTTTCAGGCTTCCTCCTGATCCTTTCTCTCTATCTGTTTGTCCTCCAGATCACTATTTCTATCTTCTGTCTCAGTTACCCTAGCTTTTAGAGAATTTAGATTAGATTGGAACTCATTGAGAGCATTGTGAACATCATCCTGGTGGCTTTCAGTTCTGCCCTAACATTGTGAACATCCTCCCTGGTGGCTTTGGGTTCTGCCCTAATGAATTCCGTTTTGTCATCCATGGCTTTCTCCAACCTAGCTATTGCCTGGATAATTGTTAGCAGGATAATTGAATTCCCTTTCTGACATAATGTATATGTTGGTAGCCATTAGCTCTGTTGCAGAAGGTCCATCCTCTGAATTTTTCTTCTGTTGGGCATTCCTCCTCCTAGTCATTTTGGTGAGAGATGGGTGAACGGATGTAGCTTGATGTATGGACCATGGTGCAATCAAGGTGCACCCTGGAATGCTTCTGAGCAATCAAGAGTCCCCACCCAAATGAAAGAAGAAAAGAAAAGGGTAAAGAAGAAAAAAAAAAGAGAGAGAGATACAGGAAAAAGAAAAAAAGATAAAAGAGAAGGCTCAGATCAAATGGGCCCCAAGGTAAGATTTGTGAAGTATACAAGCAAAAACAGACAAAGAAATAGACTGCCCACTGGCGTCCTCTGTCCCCATAGAGATCCAGTCGTGTATAATTCTGATATCAGGCTGATTTCATGGGTGATCGGAGTTCCTTGGTAGGTTTTCAGCTCACTTTAGGGTACAGGTTGAAACGGCGCCTCCTCCTAGTTCCCCGCCATCTCTTCCCTCCTTAGTGATATTTTCTTACTCAGCAATAGATAAAGAAAATTGGAAGACTGGCATCTTAATAAAATGAGTAATGTACTGGATCTTATATCTGAAAAATCCAAGGAGAGTTTTGGCTTTAGATATAGCTTGATGCAGATTATTCTTTTTTTTTAAATTTTTTAAAATTTCTTTTCAGCTTAACAGAATTCATAGTTTTACACCACACCCAGTGCTCCATGCAATGCGTGCCCTCCACAATACCCACCACCATGCTCCCCCAACCTCCCACCCTCCGCCCCTTCAAAACCCTCAGGTTATTTTTCAGAGTCCATAGTCTCTCATGGCTCATCTCCCCACCAATTTCCCTCAGGAGAAGGGAGTTGCAGATTATTCTTTGAAAAAACTCTTTGGATTTGTGTTCCTGCCACTTTTAGGCTACTTCTATTGGTTGTGATAAGAGCAAGAACTCTCTAAGGGCCTGATATATAAGGGAAACCATTTTAGATTTCTTTTCAAATCATCACCACTATACATAAACTTTGTTCAAACCAAAGGCCTCCTTCATGGCCCCCCATGCGTGCATTGCACATCTGCTTTGTGAACCAGTAGCCTAAAGGAGAACCACCTTTTCCTTGACACATCCACAAATTCTCCTACTCCCTGCATTCCTTTACAATAGCACAAGTGATTCCTGCCTATATGCTAATCTATAATCTTTTGAGTTCTTATAAGATATAAAAAAGTATATAACCCTGTAAAATCTGTTCATTCTATGGGGCACTATATTCCCTGTGAAGATCATATTTCCTGGACAGCTGTCCCAACAAGGGATTGAATAAAACTTTTTTTCTTACTTTTAGATATTCTAAAAGATTTGCTCACTTTAAGTTAACAGTAACAAATGAGAGTTGACCAGTCTTATCTTCACAGCTTACAAGATCAGTGAAAAGAGAAGACCCACAAACTTTTATTGGTTACTTTCCAGGTAATATCTAAAGAGTCCTGAAATTTATCTTAATTAGACTGACTGGCCCAGGCTGCCAACAAACTGCTGTTGTCAAATAGATGGGACATACTGATGGCGTCTGTGTCTCATGATTTACCTTTGGAATCAGGGTGTTAACCTGTATTAATCCTTCAATTAAAAAAAAACATTTTATGATGCTTTCACAGCTGGGGTCCCGGTAGACCTGGGGAGTGATGAGAAAAAAACTCTCTACACGCCTAATATTGAGGCCAGATGATTGGTTCTTGGATGTGTTTTAAAAGCAATAAGCAGAACTATAGATGAAAAGTCTTTTATTAACTTAACTCTATGTTCTGTTTTGCTACCTACATAACTACTTCTTTTAAAAAAATTATTTAATTTTTTCAGTATTCCAAGATTCATTGTTTATACACCACACCTTGTCCTCCATGCAATACATGCCCTCCCTAATACCCACCACCATGCTCACCCATCCTACCAACCCCCTCCCTTCCAAAACCCTAAGTTTGTTTACCAGAGTCTATAGTCTCTCATGGTTCATCTCCCCCTCCAATTTCCACCAATTCACTTTTCCTTTCCTTCCTCTAATGTCCTCCACGTTATTCCTTATGCTCCACAAGTAAGTGAACCATACGATAATTACTCTCTCTGCTTGACTTATTTCACTCTGGATAATCTCCTCCAGTCCCATCCATGTTGATAAACAGGTTGGATGTTCATGTTTCTGATGGAGGCATAATATTCAATTGTATATATGGACCATATCTTCTTTATCCATTCATCTGTTGAAGGGAATCTTGGCTCTTTTCACAGTTTAGCGATTGTGGCCATACCTGCTACAAACATTGGAATATATATGGCCCTTCTTTTCACTACATCTGTATCTTTGCAGTAAATACCAGGTACTGCAATTGCAGGGTCATAGAGAAGCTCTATTTTTAATTTCTTAAAGAAT